>SNQJ01S0082106.1:0-32053 GCA_010110895.2 Picea sitchensis
AACATTCATAAAATTTACATTCTCACAATATATCGCATCATATCCATCATTATCCAAATATATTTAAACATTCATAAAATTTATACATCTAAAAGTTCAAGTGTATCATTTAATAGTTTCACTTGTGAATAGAAAATAAAAGTCTGTAGGCCTCAGGTAATCCTGGTTGTCTAAGTCAAAAGGTGGTGTTACAAGCAAGTGTAAGGTCTCTGTCCCCACAGAGCCTTATAAAATAAAAGCTAAAATTTAAGAATGAAGAAATTATATCCTATACAATTCAATCATCAATGTATAAAAATTCATTATTCAACATGAATTAAATTAATTAACAGCATGAAAGTAAATTTAATTAATTACCACATAACACAACATAATCACTAAAATACATACCTCTGTCTGATGCTAATTCTCCAATTCTCCGGTTGTCCTCTCTGCTGCTTTGCACAAAACCTTGCCCAAAACCGAATCTTCCGCCCTATCAGCTAGGAATAGAGCCTGTCTCGCTCCCTAGCTCTAGGATTCTGTGAGGATTCCTGGCCCCCAAGCCCAAAAATCCCAACAACCTGGTGCACCCCTGTAACAGTCCACCCAAACTCCCAAACTAGAACAATATCACAGACATCAAAATACAGTCCTTCTCTCCCAATAATGCTTCCTCTCCCAAAATATCATAATCATCTCCCGAAGGCCTCTACCCCCTCATATCCTTCCCCATTCACCGCCTTCTCCTTCCTTTATTTCCACCCACCTTATCCCTCCATTTACTACCTTATCCCTCCATTCAATACCCTATCCCCTGTCATACGTAAAGTTTTATAATAAATAAATTAAAGTTATTAAGCCTTTAATCCTTTACCCAAACCTTAAATGTGTTAATTAATCAATTAATAAATAAATAAATAATATTATTAATAAATAATTGTTATTTAACTAATACACACTAGGACAGTTAATTATTTAATTAACTATACTTGATAAACCCTATGCAACTATTTAACTAGGGTTGTTACACCGATAGGATCGGGACAATTAGTCTTGAAGGATGTGTGGTGCATGATTGATTCTAGTCATTGTTTCGCCTATCGTGACTTTGAGAGACAAGGGTTGACTCCCTTCCATCGCCGAAATCGTGAGATACGAAGGCACCTTTGGGTGAGGGCCCGCGGTCCTGGCGCCCGGTCACAAGGTAGCAGGGCTAAACTCGGGGCCAATTGAGTTTAAATGCTCATTGAGTGATGAGTGATCACGACTGTTGATCAAGAGAGGATCTCAACCATCCAACCAAGGGATGCATGGTGCACGATTGAGTGCAGTTTCTATCTTGCCTATCGTGACTTTGAAATACAAGGGTCGAATCCCTCCCATCCACGATGCGCGAGATGCAAATATGCCTTTGGGTGCGGGCCCACGGTCATAACACATGATCGTATGGAGTGGGGACAAAGTAGATGAGGGGCGTGGAGCCAGTGTGTTCAAGGGAAAGTGGATCATGTCTGTTGATTTTGAAGCCATATCCAACCGCCGATATGGAGGTTCGTTTTGCAACTTTAGCCACCAAGGATCCTGGAAGTTAGAATGGTGGAATCTCCCGAAAGGAGAAGTTTCGAAGCGCCTCTGGAGCGAGGGGCCAGGTCATGGCCATGGGTTACATTGAGGGAAGAGCCAAAATAAAAAGGAGGCTAGCCTCTAAGCCTTGGGAAGCAAGCGTGTGGTCATCCCTTGTTCTCAAAGTCTCGGCCACCCACCATGGAGGAAGGCAATTAATGAAGATTGAGTAGGTAGCTGAAACCTTAACTCAAGCTGTGAATGTAAGGCATGAAGGTTCTGGTAGGCAATCTGCCCAAGATCGTCCTGTGTGAAGATTTTCCTAAAAGAGCCATGCCGATCTAATGTCCTCGACTGATTAGAGGAACCTGCACATGCTAAGTTGGACTTTAATGTCTCAGCTACCCTCCTGCTGCCAAGGGGGCGAATTTCTCTGAGTATATATACTCAGTTTTTGTATTTTTGTAAGGATGGATGGTAGAGCAAAGCTCCCGATTGTAATGTTTTAATGAAGCACTGGTTTTCCTGACTTGGTATCTGCATATGAAACTTTCTTGTTTAATGTAAGACAACTCTCTTTTTCATCTGTTTTCGATATCATACTAAAAGGGTTCATGATTGACTGATTCACATGAATTGCCGTGACTGTGTTATGATAAAGGATTTATTATAACATGGTTATGATCTTTTGGTGTTTCTTCTCTTGGATATAAGAGGTTCTTGTGTTCAAGTTTTTCTTTTATAGGCTGTTAGAAGCTCGATGCCTACAATAGGCCTTCGCATTTCCTCACAGAATTCTTCCTCCTACTCATCCTTATTACAACTTACTGTCTAAAGTTAAACCAAGACCTCATCTGCTTGTGAATGCTTGGCCTAGTTTCCAAGTTAGAATGATATTGTTCTGACTTTACTTCCATTCATCACCCTTTATCAACAAATAGTGACATAAACTGATGGGCCTCAGACTTACTTCTGCTGCAATGCAGGAGTGACTTCTGATGCCAACATTTCTGGCACCGTTGTCGGGGATGAAGTTGAAAATTTTCCCTAGGATCGAACGACATTCAACCTCTGATTCTAAAGGTGCATCAAGCATCAGAGCCCTACGAGATTTCTACTGTGCACCTCGTGACTCCATTGTGATGACTCCACTGTGGTGAACCTATTGTTTTAATTTTGGCTTCTAGAGGTAGACACATGCGATCACATCCACAACTGCCTCTAGCTATGCCTGAAGTTGATCCCGAGGTGATTATCAAAAAAAGAAAGGCCTCTGAAGGAGAAACTTCCATCGCTAAACCAAGTAATTTTCCATCTCCTTATGTAGAAACTCCATTCTCTTCTTCTCAGCTTCCTAGCAGATCTTTTTCTGAAGTTTCCTGTGTCCTGAATTTCAAAAGTGTTCCTGCTGAGTTTTCCCCCCTTGGTCTGGGATTGGAGGGATAAATCCTTATCACTTCCCTCTCCCCTGAAGTCGTACCGTGGCGTATACCTAGGACCATATAATATTTCCCCACTCCTAGATTTACCACCCCTCCTCTCATTATTGTTGTTTCTACTGCACAAAGAGAAGAATCTGCTGACTCAAGCCCCTTGGCCTTCTCTCTGAATCCCCTATTGTTTCCCCTTCTACCTAGAAGCTCATTTCCAGTATCCCCTATTCGAGCTCCTTCTCCTCCGAGTTCTTCTCCACCTAATATTCCTATGGTAGGAGAAAATTCCCCCCATGACCAGAATGGAGGCTATAATAGTTGTTAAGTATGCTCCCCTTTTGTTACCTCAACCTCTCAATGCCCTTCCAACAGATGGCTACCTTAAGCAATTACCCAAGTTTGCAGGCAAAGGGGACATAGCTGCAGAAGAACACCCTGAAGCCTTTTACAGTTTTACAGATGATCATTTTATCATGCATGCAGACGTATGGATGAGGATATTCATCCATAGCCTTGAAGGTGAGGCTAGAAAGTGGTTTAGGGCCCTGCCTCCTAGATCTATCGATGGGATTTAGGCTTTGGATAATGCCTTTTTGAGACAGTTGGGAAACAAAAAAGACTTCATGTATTACATGACAGGGTTTGGGTCTTTGAATTGAAAGGAAGGAGAGTCTATTTCTGAATTCTCCAAGAGATTCAATAAAATGTACAATAAGATCCCTGCTGAAATAAAGGCCTTAGAAGCCTCTGCTAAGATCACTTATGCCAATGATTTTGATCCTGATTTTTGCCTCCTGCTAAGGGAAAGGAGAGAAACTACTCTGGCTCACATGCAGGATGCAGCCATGGAAGTAGAATCTAACATATTGGCTATTGACCGACTTAGGAATAAGGATGATAGAGACATATCCAGGAAGAGACCTGAAGCCTCCCCATCCAATTCCTCTCCCCTTGCCCTTCAGACGGACGAGGTAACTAAAGTGCTAAAATTGTTTTCGACTAGAATATAAAGGTGGGAGTTAGAAAGGAAGCCCATGTACCAAAATCCCCAAAATACTGATAATAGAGGCTTCAAGAGGCCTAGCAACAATGTTCCACAGGCTTCACCAAGGGAACAAAGGAGAAAAGATAGAGATGATCAGAGGATTCAAACCCCTCTCCAAAATAACCTAGTTGCTCACGAGGAAGGAGAGGAGATAGAGGAGCTCAACCCTGAAATTCACTGTATAGAAGACACTTCCCCTTTTCCCCATTTGACTCAATATGCATATGAAGAATCCCTTATGAACATTCAAATCAATGAGTTGGGTAAAGGGGAAAAGTACAACAACACTCCTAACAGATAACATCTCAGGTCAAAGAAGAAAGAAGGAAATTTCGATAGCCATGATCAATCCCTCATAGTAGAAAGGCCTACTAAACCTTAAAAAATCACTACTAAAGAAAAGAAAACTCATAATACTTCGCCATCATCCAAAGGAATTGTATTTGAGGTAAGGGAAGCTCCTAAGCCTCTTTCCTCCTTTAGTTTTGAGCATGGAATTCAAAATATTAGAATTTTTGTACCCCTCTCAGAACTAGTTAAAAATGAAGATTTCAAAAGGTCCCTCTCCAAACTGCTACAATCTGAGTCCCCCCAGCCTTCTATAGACTCAATAAATCTTCAAGATGAAAATCCAACAGTCGTCCTAGGTCCCATGGTAGAAGACAAAGATGATTCATTCCCTCCCTTTTACACATCCCTGAACATACATGATAAGGTGCTACATAATTGCCTCATGGATTCAAGATCTTCCCACAAACTTATGCCCAAAATAGTCATGGAAGAATTGGGACTGGAAGTAACAAAGGATTATTAGGATTTATACTCTTTTGATTCAAGGAGGGTGAAATGCCTTGGAGTCATCAAAGACTTGGTGGTCTCTTTATTTCGGCTGCTAATGAAGAGTGTGGTCATGGACATTGTAGTAGTTGATGTTCCCCCCAAGTTCGACATGTTGTTGTCAACATCTTGGATTAAAAAACTTGGAGGAATGTTACAGATGGATCTCACATATGCCACCATTCCAGTCTTTGGAGGGGAACACAGGAGGTTGTACAGAGAAACTCAGCTAGCCTACATTGTTAGTGATGAAGCAGACCCCACCAATCATCCTATCTTTTCACTTGACACCGATTTGGGGTCTAGTTTATTGCAGCTCACTGATACTCCTGAAGCCCCTTTTTCAAATAAAAAAGCAACCCATATTTAATCACAAGATACCTCCTCCGACCACCTCTATTTGGAAGATGTTCTTCGACGGAGCTTCTTCTAGCGAAGGCGTTGGCACTGAAGTGGTTTTTGTGTTGCCTTGGCAGGAAACCATATCCCTATTATACAAGCTAGAATTTTAAGCTACCAATAATGTGGCAGAATATGAAGCTCTTGTTATGGGATTAAGGGTTGCAAAAGAAATGGGAATTGAGGGGGTAGAAGTGTTTGGAGATGCTGAGTTGATAATCCAGCAAGTCAGAAATGCTTTTCGGGCTAAGAATCCTCGGCTCAGGAGTTACAAAAATGAGGTGTGGGACCTGATTGATAATTTCTTCTCATCTTTCAACATTTCTTTTATTCCAAGAGAGGAAAATACTTTGGTTGATTCCTTAGCTGTCTCAGCTAGTCTATTCAGGATCCCTCTACTGCCTAAGATCAAATATAATGTTGAGGTAAGATATAGTCCATCTGTATCGGACAATATCAAGCATTGGAAGGTATTCGAAGACGATCTTGAAATTGAAAAATTTCTTCAGTCCGTCGATGAATTTTCTTCATTACACATTGATCAGGATCCTGATCTCGAAAGTCACCCTCACCTTAAGGTATTTTTAAATAAAATTGCTAATCACCATATTATTCATATGCCTAGTAATCACATTCTAAATGGATTGGTCCCTTTAGAAAGATTGTTCAATGGGAATGATGTGGCAGTAAAGGGTAGGTTTTCAAATGAAGATGCTGATACAACATAGTGCAACATCGGCACACATGAGTAGCCTAAGTTTTTCAAGTTGTCAAGTAGTTTGACCAAAGATAAGAGGGTCGAATATACCGAGTTATTAAGGGAATTTTCTGATTTGTTTGCATGGACCTATGAAGACCTCAAGACATATGACACATCTATCATTGAACACAAGATCCCATTGAAGGAAGAGGCTAAGCCATTTCAGCAGAAGCTAAGACAGATAAATCCCATGTTGTTGCATGTCATGGAGAGAGAAGTGAAGAAGTTGTTAGATGCCCAAATCATTGTCCCCTTGAGATATTCTGAGTGGGTAGCCAATTTGGTCCTTGTGAGGAAGAAAAGTGGAGAAATCAGGCTCTGTGTTGATTTCAGGAACCTGAATAGGAGCTCAAAGAAAGACAATTATGCCTTGCCCAACATGGAACACATATTGCAAAAGGTAACTGGTGCATCTAGGATATCCATGATTGATGGTTTTTCTTGCTATAATCAGATATCAATCATGCATGAGGACAGAGAAAAAATGGCCTTCACCACTCCTTAGGGCTTGCCAAAATGCCTTTTGGATTAATGAATGCAAAAGAAACATTTCAGCGAGCCATAGACATAGCCTTCATCAGGGAGAAAGATCAGTTTGTAGTGATCTATATAGATGACATCACAGTCTTCTCCAGGTCTGATAGAGAGCACTACTTTCACTTAAGGAAAGTTTTCTTGAAATTTCGAAGGTTTGGCCTTTCCTTAAATCCCAAGAAATATTTGTTCGCTATGAAGGAGGGGAGGTTGTTAGGCCATATAGTATTAGCGGAGGGAGTGAGAATTGATCCCAGCAGGGTAGAGACAATTTAGACCCTCTCACTTCCCAGGTCTAGAAAGGAAGTCTAGGCTTTTTTAGGGAAGATTAAATTTCTAAGGAGGTTTGTCTCAAATTTTGCTGAGTTGGTGAAACACATCACAACCATGCTCAAAAAGGGAAATGAAGTAAAATGGACTGTTGAACCCAGGGAATATTTTTTCCAAATAAAAAAGGCATTGACTGAGGCACCTATACTGATCAGTCCTAATTATTCCAAGGATTTCCTAGTTTTTTCTTTTGCTTCTTTTGATATAGTGGCAATGGTCTTATTGCAAAAAAATGAGGAAGGGCGAGAGAAACCCATTTCCTTCTTCAGTAAGGCATTAAGATATGCATAAATTAGGTATGAGATCATGGAGAAACAAGCCTATGCCTTGGTGAAAGCTCTCAAATATTTTAGAGTCTATGTCTTGCACTCAAGAGTGACTGCATACGTTCCTTCAGCCTCTGTGAAAGACATCCTTATACAACCTGACATAGATGGGAGAAGAGGTAAATGGATTGCCAAGATCCTTGAGTTTGACTTGGAGATAAATCCAACCAAGTTGGTTAAAGGGCAGGGTTTAGCCAAGCTGCTAGCTGAATCAAATTGCAAGGCCTTGGGGGTTAGCTTCATCAATGCTTGCTCAAAAAATTAGCAAGTCGAGTCATCCAACAAAAGATCTCAGGGTGGATTATCACTAGCAGAATGCACCTCGTACAGAGATATTTTGTACTTTCTGCAAGAGTTGAAGCCTCCTGATGGAATGGGAAAAAGAAAGGCAAGTGATTTAAAGCTCAAGGTGGTCATGTATTGCCTTATTGACCAAGTCTTGTACTGGAGAGACCCTCTATGGGTTTTTCTGAGGTGTCTGAACCCACAGGAAGCCCAAAAAATTATGTTTGATTTCCATAGTGGCCTTTGTGGAGGGAATCATTTCTGGAAGACCACAACTCACAAAATGTTCAAGGCTGGGTACTACTGGCCCACCTTATTCACTGATGTCTGCAGAGAAGTCAGAGCTTGCATCAAATTCCAAAGGTTCTCAGGAAAGCAACATCTCAAATCTCTGCCACTAAAGCCTGTAGTAGCTTCAACACCCTTTCAACAGTGGGGGTTGGACTTCATTGGAGAAATTCATCCTCCTTCAAGTGGTCAACATAGATGGATCTTGACTACAATAGACTATTTTTCCAAGTGGATAGAAGATTCCCCCACCAGGAGTGCTTCACACAAGGTAATTATCAGCTTCTTGGAGGATATCATAGCTAGATTTGGCTATCCCAGCAGAATTGTCACTGATAATGCTGCTTCTTTCAATTCTGAGCCTATGGTTAAGTTCTGTGAGCAGTTTGATTTCACTAATTCACTCCACTTCCTATTATCCTCAAGGAAATGGACTAGCAGAATCTTCCAATAAAAGTCTAATCAAACTCATTAAATGATTATTAGAAGACAATAAGAGGGCATGGGATTCAAAGCTCAAATTCGCTCTATGGGCCGATTGAGTGACAACAAAGAAGTCCCTAGGAACCTCACCTTTTCAACTTGTTTATGGGAAGGAGTATGTGTTTCCCACTCATATTGATTTACCTGTAGAGAAATTCTTTCAAGATCATGAAGGCGAGCCAAACCATATGGTCAAAATAATTAATCAAGTGGTGGAAGTGCAATAGATCAGGGAGCAGGTAATGGACATAGTTCATAGTCATCAACAGAAGATCAAGCAAGCCTTTGACATGAAGGTCAGGAAGGAGGAATTCGAGATGGGAGATTTGGTGCTTAAGTGGGATACACCTAGGTAGGATAGGGGCAAACACAACAAGTTTGATTCCCTCTAGATTAGGCCCTTCAAAATCTCTGAAGTATTCCTAAATAACACGTACAGGTTGCAGGATTTGGAGGGTGAAAAATGGGCATTTCCTGAAGAAATGTTTTGTTTGAGCCTTAGACGACTCCTCTGTTTTTGTAAATATTGTTTTTCTTTTTATTTTTGACTTAATAACTAACTTCATAGCTCAACAACAAGGCACTGAAACTGCATGGATTTCTTAGAGCATCACAGGGACGACTCTATCCCCCATGGAGCCTAATGTTAGCACCAATTCTTGCAAGGGGGGTGTTTCTCTCTAATTTCGGGCCCTTGGTGTAAAAAGTGAAGAGATGGGTTTTAAAAATCCATCAAATGCATTTTATTCAAAGGTCACATTCGTGAGCGTCAAGCGCAGGACACGGAAGAAGTCCATTTGAGGCTTAAAATCAAGTGAGCGGACATTTTTGTTTTCAGCGGTGAGGATACATCGATGGAGAAGATCAACGGTCATAGGGTAAGCCAGAGCCACGGGGTTGCACGAGGTTTAGCACATGGGATCATCCCTTAGGGCCAAAGTCATGAAATGATCATGGTCGTCCGATCCAGTCGGGACACGTGGCGCCTAATTAAGTCTGGTCGCCATCTTGGTTATTGCAACTTTGAAATACAAGGGTCGACTCCCCTCCATCCACGATACGTGAGATGCGAAGGTGCCTTTGGGTGTGGGCCCACTGTCATAGCATAGGGTTGTATGGAAATGAGGTTGGAGGGAGAGGAGCGAGAACTCATAGGAGAAGGAGAATCCCCGAAAGGATCGGTACTGTTAGTCTTGAATGATGTGTGGCGCATGATTGAGTCTAGTTGCTATTTTTCCTATCGTGACTTTGAGAGACAAGGGTCGGCTCCCTTCCATCGCCAAAATCACGAGATGCGAAGGCACCTTTGGGTGCGGGCCCGCGGTCCTGGCACCTGGTCAGAAGGTAGCAGGGCTAAAGTGGGGGACGATTGAGTTTAAATACTCATTGAGGGACGAGTGATCGCGACCGTTGATCAAGAGGGGATCTCAACCGTCCAACCAAGGGACGTGTGGCGCACGATTGAGTCTGGTCGTTATCTCGCCTATCATAACTTTGAAATACAAGGGTCGACTCCCTCCCATCCACGATGCACAATATGCGAAGGTGCCTTTGGGTGTGGGCCCATGGTCATAGCACAGGATCATATGGAGTGGGGACAAAGCAGATGAGGGGTGTGGAGCCAATGTGTTCAAGGGAAAATGGATTGTGTCTGTTGATTTTGAAGCCAGATCCAACTGCTGATATGGAGGTTCATTTCACAACCTTAGCCACCAAGGATCCTGGATGCTAGAATGGTGGAATATCCTAAAAGGAGAAGTGTCGAAGCACCTCTGGAGTGAGGCACCAGGTCATGGCCATGGGTTACATTGAGGGAAGAGACGAAATAAAAAGGAGGTTAGCCTCTGAGACCTGGGAAGCAAGCACGTGGTTGTCCCTTGTGCTCGAAGTCTTGGCCACCCACCATAGAGGAAGGCAATTAATGAATATTGAGTAGGTATCTTAAACCTCATCTCAATCCTTGAATGTAAGGCATGAAGGTTGTGGCAGGCAGTCTACCCAAGATCGTCCTGTGTGCAGGTTTTCCTAAAAGAGCTATGCTGATTTGATGTCCTCGACTGATCAGAGGAGATTGCACACGCTAATTTGGACTTTAATGTCTCAGCTACCCTCCTGCTACCAAGGGGGAGAATTTCTTTGAGTATATATACTCAGTTTTTGTATTTTTGTAAGGATGGATGGTAGAGAAAAGCTCCCGATTGTAATGTTTTAATGAAGCACTGGTTTTCTTGGCTTGGTATCTACATATGAAATTTTCTTATTTAATGTAAGACAACTCTCTTTTTCATCTGGTTTCAATCTCATACTAAAAGGGTTCATGAATGACTGATTCACATGAATTGTCGTGACTATGTTATGATAAAGGATTTATTTTAAAGCTGTTATGTTCTTTAGGTGTTTTTGTTCTTGGATATAAGAGGTTCTTGTGTTCAATTTTTTATTTTATAGGTTGTTAGAAGCTCTATGCCTACAACATGTCTTCACATTTCTTCATAGAAGTATTCCTCCTACTCACCCTTATTACAACTTACTTTCTGAAGTTAAACTAAGACTTCATTTTCTTGTGCATGCCTGGCCTAGTTTTTGAGTTAGAACGATATTGTTCTGAGTTTACTTCCATTCATCACCCTTTATCAACAAATAGTGACATAAAATTATGGGCGTCAGGCTTACTTCTGCTACAATCTAGGAGTGACTTCTGACGCCAACAAGCATCACCTGCATTAGAGAACCATCAAGGAAGTTTTAGTCCAGTGGAAAGATACAACTCCAACAGATGCCACTTGGGAACCAACTACCATTCTACAACAATTTCCACATCTCAATCCCTGAGGACAAGGTTGTTTTTAAGGGGGAGGACATGTTAGGGTCCTAACCCTCACATAGGTAGAACAATATATTTGGATGTAATAAAGGTCAATATTAATAAGGCCTTGCAATAAAATAGAATAAGTTGAATGTAAGAAGACCTAATAGAATATTTTTCTTCTAGAAGGATCTTCATCTAGATGCTTCTTTTGAAAGACATATTTAGTATAAACAAGAGTTGAGGGTATGAGAACCCTAGCTTGGATATTATTTTTATAGATCTCTACTCAACTGGAGGTTTTCCCCTCAAAGAGGCCCGTGAACATTTATTTCTAAATCAAAGTGCTATTTCTTTTGTTATTCTTATATCATTTCAGTGCTATTGTGGTGATTGTTCTAGTTATATTGTTGTTATTCTGCCATTTCTAGCATTTTATTTCTGTTTTGCATTCTTTTTATATCTGGTATATTATAATACATGGGGGGACCCTGAGGTCAACCACAATACATGGGGGTTCAACCGCATTAAATGGGATGACCATCTGGTTTTTCCATCTCGTCGCAACCTATATATGATCATGTTGGGGTTTTTATGTCACATGGTTACTACTAGTATTCATAGGATAACCAAAAACTTCCTTTCTTGGCTACATTAGATATTCTTGATCTTCCACATTTGACCAATGATCCCATACTTCATACCCCATTTTTACGTTCGATCCTTGCCAAAATACCTTTCGATATCCCAAATTTTGATAGAAAACCTGGGGAAGATCCTAGTAAACAAGTAATAACTTTACATGTTTGGTGTTCTTCGAACTCTTTGATGGATGACTCAATTCATTTAAGACTTTCCAAACAAGTCTCACAGGCTCAAAAACCAAATGGTATATCGAACTACCACGATGATCCTTTGGTGACTTTAACACTGTAGCTATCGGTTTTTTGACACATTTCGATCTATTTATTTGCTATGAAACTGGTACAGAGCTTTTGACTTGGGTTAGGAAATCCACTTCCACTCACATTTTTTATCATATTCATGAGTGAAGAGGTAGTGAGAATTAATTAAAGCTACCATTCTAGACCAAATTCTGGTAGATTATTTTACCAATTCAATTTTACCACCCATGCTAGGGATTTCTACATGGGTGGTGTTGTCACTAAGGAGGAAGCGATTAGTCGTGATCAATATTTGGACTTTTTATATTCCCAGTCCAACACACTTTATGACCTGATCCCTCATGCTCCTAGCCTATCGAATGATCCATCAAGACCTACTCTGGAATCCCATGCCGATGGCCACATGGGTTCCATGACGAACACCAAAATTGCTCCCTCTGCTACGCAAAAATCCGAGGTGAATTTAGTCCAATCCACTTCATCTCAACAAACTTGGAGGTATGAATAAAAACAAGGGTAAATCCAATAATTATTCTAATCTATAGGAGAGTATAAAAATTGTTGACACTCAACCAAAAAGGAAAGATAATCTTCCTTGCATGATTTGTGTGGAGGACCTCTACATGAAATACTTCCCTCATCGTGAGGAAGTCACTAAATTTATGAAGGGTACCTCTCAACCTACAGTATTAACTAATAATTTTATGATTCAACATCAATAAATGGTTGCACAAGATCCTGCCTCTCCGCAAGGAGGAAATACATGTCATCTTCACCATGATAATGTTTCCTCAAGAACTTCTTAGTTATTTATGTTTAATGGGACAGTTAGTCTAACAAACAGAGCTAAGACTTATGAAATTTCTCTAGATAATCATGCCGATGGAGGTACTATCAATAATCATTCCACTTCCACTCCTCCTCCATCCTCCACTCCTCTTCATATCGAGAGGGTTGTTGTTGACTGATTCTTGCACCCACCCAAGGGCACAATTCGAAAGTCGATATTCAATACAAGTTCTTGTGTTGCTCAAAACTAAAAAAAATTGTGCATGCACCTTGTGCCATGTCAACGCTAGAAGTTATACAAAAATATCCAAGTCAATGTAGAACCTTGTTATCATCCATTGGAGATGTGGATCCAGAGGCATCAAATATGACTATGTTTAATCTAAACTAATTTAAGCCAATTCTCTCCCACCACTTGGCCTTCAAAATTCAAGTTATGGTTGGTGGGAATAACATCCATCACACTATTTTCGATGAAGGAGCTTCCACATGTGTCATGTCTTTGTCTTGTTTGAGATCCATTGTTTCTCCTGAACTTAACCAGTATCCTACCACCCTTAAGGAGTTTGATGGGAATGGTTTCCAACCTTACATACTTTTGAAATATTTCACTATGGAATTAAAGGGAAAAACCATTTATGTCGACATTGAAGTGGTTGACAGACCCCTGGATTATAATTTGTTTCTTGGTCACAGTTGGTTCTATGTGATGAATGTCATTGCATCTTCAGTCTTTTGCATTTTGTAATTTCCCCATCAAGCGAAAATGATGACTATTGACCAACTTGATTATTGCACTGAGATCTCCATAGTTCCCTAGTTAATAACATTCATTTCCTAGGACAATACAATATTTAGAACAAGAGTGTGGGGTTAGGTATCCTGAAGGATTTATCACAAGTGGTAGTTTTTCATTTACCTCCACGTAATCCCTCACATGAGGTTGCCATGTTAAATATGATTACAACTATGGTGTGACAATTCTCTGAATTTTTCAATCCTTGGGTAGTACCTAGCCCATATGACACTGATCCATGATATTTTCATCAGGTGACTTATTAAAGAATTGTATTAAATGAGCATAAAATAAAGTACACCATACAAAAGGAAAATCTCAAAAGAAAAGATACATAAGAATGAAATATGAACACAAAAACTTGATAACGGAGTTTGTCCCTGGTGGACTATGTCTCCAGGTCCTTCTCTGAAATGGGTAGGTATTTTTATTAACTCCACAAAATAATTGGGCAAAATACATAAGTATACCTCATTCTGGAGTTAAGCTACATAAGCTTTGCTCAAATCAGAAAACTAACACCACCACTATGTTTGTAATGTTGTTTTACATAAAAATGTCTGTCTCCACAACTTGATCCGAGCTTGAAATTTTCAGGTCCAAGAGACACCTTTGCCTCAGTTACCATGCCACTACTCCTACAATTAATGACTGATAAATCTCTAAAAGTGTTCCCCAGCCCGTACAAATTCCATACAGGCGCACTTGGTTCTCCTCTGTCGTGCTCTATCCCAAACTCTAGCCGAACACCCCTTCTTATACAATTTTGTGGGCGGTTGTGCAATGATGAGGAGGTTGGGCCCATTGGTTGGCATAACTATATTTAGAATTTGGTTAGGCAGAGGTCCCGGGGTCAAATCCCACAAGCCTCCCCTTTTTGACACATTATTATAATAGTTTTGGAGTGCCTAGCCAAATCTAGCAAGCGACCACTAGAATGGAATAATCGCTAGCTAGAATGGCAGATATACTGTATGGAGGGTGGTCACATGGTTTGGCACATAACCAAGGGTTGGGTCGAAGGCCTAGCCCTTTTCTTCTGCCCATCCAAAACTTTATTAAACATAAATTAAATTCATTCCATAGTATAAGCAAGGAACATAGAGTGGTGTATTGGTTGGCACGTAATGTGAGGCCTTTGGGCTAGAGGAGGTCAAGGGTTCGACTACGGTGGAGTCATAAAAAATTTGGTACATGACAACCATTGGAGGGGTGCCACATGGTAGCCCATCACTGGGCCACGTGGCACCATATTATTTGTCCACGAACATGACATATGTCGTCACCTAATTTGCTCACGTGTCTGCCATCAGACTTGTATGAAATCTCCATGTCATCCCATGCCAACTTAGTTGTACGGACGTGCCACGTGTCACCCTTGCAGTGGTGCCATGTGTCACCTTTTCCTTTTGACTTTTGACCAAGTTTGACTTGAACTTTGACGGCTTATAACTTTTGATCTGTAACTCCATTTGGCGAGCCGTTTGCACCATTAGAAATATTGTGACACACTGTTCACGATAATGCCATTTTCACTAAGTTTTGGGAACTTTGAATTTTTTCCCTTTTGATGTTTGTTGAAGACATTCTAAGCATCTTGAGTTTCCTCGCATTCTGAGTTGTTCTTAGCCTTCTTTGGATCCTTTTTGGATCACGCCTTCCCACTGAGATATTTTTGGACCACTAAAGATTTCATTAATCAATTGGTATGTGAGGGAAGAGTCCCCTCACTTTGTCTTTCTCAATCCACTTTGCCTTGCTTGGATGTGTGCCCTTTAATTCTACTCGAAGATAATCAACATCACCCATGCGTGAAGTCCTCATACTTCTATCCATGTTGATATATTCCTATAACTCATATAAGTACTTAGGTGAAAACTCATCAACTAACGGTATTGAAACTTCCTCATCCTAATCTATGATCATGGTAGGCTCAAAACGTTTCAAGTTCTCTACGCTCACAACGGAGTAAATCTGCATATAAGGTGGAATATATAAACGAAAAGCATTAGTGTCACTTTTCTCCAAGATAGTGAAGGATCCATATCGGATGGGCTTGAGTTTCTTGCCTTCACCCTTCAATTGTTCCTTATTGATGTGAAGCCATACCCAGTCTCCAACCTGGAACTAATGATCAAACCTATGCTTGTCATGTCGAGCCTTATATTGTGCTTGACTCTTCTCCAACTGTTCCTTGACTTCTTGGTGTATTTGTCAAATCCTATCGATGAACTTGTGGGCTCTATCCTATGTTCTTTCTTCAATCAAATCAACATCTCTCCCATACATCAAGTCCAAAGGAACCTTTGGTAGGTACCCAAAACATGTCTCAAAAGGTTAACTCTAAGTGGATGAATCTAAAGATCGGTTATAAGCATGATGTACATAGGGTATATGTTCATCCCATAACTTAGGATGCTTGTTGCAGTAGCCTCTAAGAAAAAGTACCACTTTTATGTTTACCACCTATGTCTGTCCATCGGTCTGTGGATGAAAAGAAATGCTTCTCTTCAATTTGGTGTCCATCATTATCCACAAGCTAGTCCAAAAATCCCTAAGGAATTAAGTATCTCAATTTGAGACAATGGACGTGGGTAACCTAAAGTGAACCCAAACATGCTAAAAGAAAATATTAGCAGTCTTCTCAGCAATGATATGCTTTTTACATGGCATCAAGATACACATCTTGATGAACCTATCCACTATGACATACAAATAATCATGACCCCCTTTGGACATTGGTAAACCCCCTACAAAATCCATGGAAATGATTTCCCATGGATGGGATGGAACAAGAAGTGGTGAGTATAGCCCCAATTTTCTATTAGTGGGCTTACAAGTAGAACACATCAGACACCCCTTTGCATATTTAGTTACAATTGATTTCATTTGAGGGCAATAACAAAACCTCTACAAATGAGCCATAGTTTTTCCTACCCTAAAATGCCCAGACACAAGAGAAGTATGGCTTCTCGTATCACCTGGACTTGTTCACTTGTAGGAATACATAGCTTTCCAAGATGATAGAGTAACTTTCCCTGCAGAAATACCTGTGCACCATGGGTTAGCTTCTCATATGCTTCTTTAAAATCTTCATCGATGGCATATTTCTCTACATAGCTATCATGAGATAAAGAATTATTCTTCAAAATAATAGAAGCAACAATAGGAGGTCTAGAAATCATATCGGCTACCTTGTTACTTGTACCCTTATTGTAATTAATTACCAAATGAAATTGTTGTAGAAAACCCATCCATCTGTAGTGCTGCAATTGTTGCAGTTTGTTCTATTTTTGAAGATATTGTAAGGGTTGGTGATCTGTATGTATAATTGTGTCCTTCCCTAATAAGTAGTGCTTCCATTTTTTTACTCTTTGTACTAATGCATACATCTCTTTATCATATGTAGGATAGTTAAAAACAACTTGGTTAAAAGTCTCAGAGTCGTAATAGACAGGCTTACGATATTGCATCAATACTGCACCCATAGCGTTTCCACTGGCATCCGTCTTGATCTCAAAAGGATGTTGAAGATTCGACTGTGCTAATACTAGTGTGGTAATGATATTCTCCTTCAAAATGTTGAAAGTTTCTTTTTGCTTTCCTTCCCACTGAAAAGTGTTCTTCACATTGGTTAAGACATGCAAAGGAGTTGCTACAAAGGAGAATTTGGGAATGAATCTCCTCTAGTACTAGTCTACACCCAAGAAGCTTCATATCTCGGTTACACTCTTTGGCTCAAGCCAATTTACAATTACATCAACTTTGGAAGGATCAATCTTCAATTGTCCTCCTCCTACAATATGACCTAAGTATACAAGTGCAGTCTTGCCAAATTCACATTTAGACAGTTTCACATACAACTTTTCCCTTTACAAAGTATCAAATACCTACGTTACATGCCTTACATGTTCATCCCAAGTCCGACTAAAAACAATAATGTCGTCTAAATACACAATCATAAAGTCATCCAGGAAAGGCCTGAATACATCATTCATCACATGCATGAAAGCTTTCGGAGCATTACAAATCCCAAATGACATAACTAACCACTAAAACAATCCTTGTTTGGTTTTAAAGGAAGTCTTCCATGCATCTTGTTCTGCAATCCTGATTTGATGATATCCACTACGCAAATCCAACTTAGTGAAATAAACAACATTCTTCAACTGATCAAGTAAATCATTTATGCAAGGAAGAGGGTATTGATTTTTCCCCGTGATCTTATTTAAATCCCGGTAATCGACACACATTCACCATGTTCCATCTTTCTTTGGCACCATCACGATCGGAGAACCAAAAGGAGATGAAATGGGCCCGATGACCCCATGATCCAATAAGCCATGTACCTACTTCTTGATCACCGTCATGTCCACAACTGACATCGTGCACATACCCACATTAGGAAGGGGAGAATCATGTTGAATATGTATCTCATGTTGGATTTCCCTCTTAGTAGGTAATCCATCTGGTTCAAAAATAACATCATACTTAGAAACAATATCAATTAATTCCTTTTTATGAGATGGATCACACCCTTGGAAAGCATCATATGTCCCGACATCTTTCTCTTTGATGACCATGAGTACATATCTCTTATTAGTGGTTATGAGTCTTTTCATTTTCCCTGCACTAACAAGTGTTGTATTTACCCTCATGTTGTGATCTCTAACAATATATTCCACTCCCCCTTTCGTAAGGTGGTATTTGTTCTCATGACAAAAGAAGACTTATTTTCTATCATAAAGATAAGGACTCCCCAACAATATGCCATATATATCAAGCGGTACAACATCCAAATCCACTTCATCAATAAACTTTGAAGCAATAGAAAATCTGACCATTGTTTGGTGACATTAAGTTTTGCTTTATCACATACCCAACCAAGAGGATAAGGATTCAGATGTGGTTTCATTTCAAGACCCATCTTATTGACAAGTGATTTAGATATTAAGTTTACTTGGGAACCTAGATTGAATAATGTATCTATATTAACACGTTTAGATACAACTCGTATATGAAATAACTCATTCCTCTTTCGTTCATCAATATGAGATTCATCATTGAAGCTTGAACTAGCATGAAGAGAATATTTACCTTGTACTTCAATCATTTTTATCTTTCCTTCATCTCCTGATTCGGAACCAAGATCTTGCTGCACTGTAGCAACATTCTTTGTCTTCCCCTTTCCACTGAACTGTTTCAATTTATTTTCCGGATGCAGTTCCCAACACTATTCTTCATCGTGACCACTATTCTTGCAATGAGTGCAAGATGGTTTTCCTCCTTCTCTTGTCACTGTAGCAGTCTTCTTGTCCTTCCTTTTAAACTTCTTGAAAGTCTTGTGTGAGAAATTGGAAGGTTTCTTCCTCGGATCTTCTTGAACATGTTTCCCCCTGTTCTCAAGGTGAGTGGATTGCACACAAACTTTATCAAGACTAGTGGGGTTAAACAAGAGAAAAGTATGACGAATATAACTGTGACGTGTGCCAATATACTTCATTAAAGTTTCATAAGAATCCAAAGGAATGTTTAATGCTAGATATTTATTCCTAAATTCTTATATGAAACTTTGTATAGTCCGACCTTTACTCTGCCTCAAACATTTTCATTCCATCATTGCTTTATGTAAATACCCTAATGGATACAACTGCTTCCTTTTCTCTGTTTTAAATTCCGACCATGATGAAAGAAGATTACCACACTTACTTATGTCATGTAGCATGATCTCCTACCATATGAGAGCAGTGCCTTCCAACCAAAGAGAATCCAGTTGTACTTTCATCTTCGTCAATATGTTGAACACGACAATATATTTCAACCCGTTGGATCCAATTATCTAGTTTTTCAGTATTAACATCTCCATTAAAAATAGGTAAAGAAAACTTTACATCAAGATTTAATAATGGTTTCTTAAAAGAGGCTTTATGGTTAAATGTTGAGAGTGATGAGAATGCTCAGAGGAAGAATGTTGGAGAAATTTCTATTTTCGACACACTAGTTCAGTGGGAGTTAACTGACTAGTTCTATTTTAGACTTTAACACTAGTTCATTGGGAGTTAACTGACTAGTTCTATTTTAGACTTTCTAATCTTAGACTATCACTATTATGCATGCATTCCTAATTATAGGATGTCATTGCCTATATGAGTGAATATCACTCACTCATTGATTAGATAATAATATGCATTGATTCTTATACTTCATTGTGTATCTCTCTTCCTTTTCTTGATAATATTTTGTGTGTATGCTTTAGCTAGATCTCCTGTGCAAGTTTCCATGAAATACTGACATGGTATCAGAGATATGCTTCTTGGAGCAAGCGAGACAAGCCAAAGAATAAGGAAAATCAGAGTTTCGATGAGCTAAATCCGTGGTTGTACCTTTTAACAGTGATTTATCCAAAATTATTAAGGTTTTGAGGAATCGACCCACTTGAGAAGTAAATCGACCCATTATCCAAGTGGATTTTCAACCGTTTGGCGAGATTCCTCACCGTTTTCTCATAAAGTAAGCCGTAAGATAGCCTCTTGAAACTGATACGAATCCGTGGTCATATCTTTTAGCAGTTATTTCTCCAAAAGTATTAATGTTTTGAGGAAATGATCCACGTGATAAGTAAATCGACCCATTATGCAAGTGGGCTTTCAACCGTTTGGCGAGACTCTTCATTGTTTTATCAGAAAGTAAATCACAAGATAGCCTCATGAAACTGATATGAATCTGTGGTCGTACCTTTCTACATTCATTGCTCCCAAAATATTAAGTTTTTGAGGAAACAACTTGCATGAGAAGTAAATCGACCCATTCTACAAGTATTTTTTCAATCGTTTGGCGAGATTCCTCACTGTTTGCCCAGAAAGTAAGTTTTAATATCGTCTCCTGAAACTAATACGAATTTTCACTTAAAGTGCTCTTTCTGTCATGATTTCTTAGTTTTTCACTTGTAGATTGAGAGTAAATTTTTAGGGGTTCTTAGAAATAGTGGGAGAGATGGATAGGAAAACTATTATATAGTCAAACTTGGCGGTAATCCTCACACCATACAATTATTTTGATTGGCATCCCATGGCAGAATTCCAACTCAGAAGGAAAGGACTGTATAATTTGACGATGGCGACAGAAACAAAACCTACATCAGTGATTGAGAAGATGAGATGGGTGAATCGTAAGGATGAGGCCACAAGACTACTTCTTGAGTTAATCTCCATTAATCTATGGTTTCATGTTGCTGCATGCAAGACTCCAAATGACATCTGGACCACCTTGGAAGGACTCTTTGGAAAGAAGGATGAGATGCGACATCATATGCTTGAAGTAGAGTTGAATACCTTAGACCCTAAAAGTTTTGATAATATACAAGATTTTTTTACTAAATTTAAATATTTTCTATTGAGCTTGGGTGAATGTTGTATTGATAAGTCTACATAAGAGAAATTAATTATTATAACAATCTTGGCCAAGCTATGACCAGAATACACTGTATATGTCTCCAATTTCCATTCTGAAAAATGTATTTTTGGAACAAATTGGAAAATGCCTACGTTGCCTCAATTCATTGAGTCTCTTACAAAAGAATAGAAAAAAATCATATAGATGGGCCTCATGAAAAATATGAAAGCACATGCACTCACCATGCATGATGGAAAAGGGTCATCCAAACAGAACGAGAAGGAGGGATATTCCAAACCCTTTAATGATTCTTCAGGTTCCAAAGAATCTTTAGATTCCAAGAATAAGAAGAAGGGAAAGAAATGCACTTACTGCAATAAACCAAATCATGAAGAATTCACATGAATGAAGAAAGAGATTGATCTTATGGAAAAGGTACTTCAGCAGAACAACCTTGGAAACTTCATTCCAGAGGGAGTCAAGAAGCAAAAGGAAGAAGATCCTGCTCCTAATAATGGTAATCATCATGCTCTGGTTGCAATTAATTTCTCATCTGATTGATGGATTATAGATTCTGGTGCATCACATCATATGGCAACGAAATATGAAGTTTTCTCTTCTTTAAGTCCATGCTCAAGACCCCCTATTCTCATGGGGGATGATACTCTAGTAGCAGTAGCAAGATAAGGGAGAGTGGAACTCCGCAATGGAAGTTTTGAGAATGTTCTCCATGTTCCAAAGCTTTCTATGAATCTGCTCTCAGTTTATCAGATCACTCAGAAAGGTAAAAAGGTTGAATTTACATCAGATTCAGTTTCAATAATTGACATGCATGAAAATTCCATCATTGCAATTGGTGAGATGGATCACAAGTCAAGGTTGTATAAATTCACTAAGTTTTCTGAGGAGAGTAATTTGCATGCATCTCTAGTGAAACATGCATATACTCTTGTGCCTCCATTAGTTTCAGACATCAGAGATGATTACATACACTCAAATTATGTACATGGAAATAAGCAGGTAGTGCGACCAGATAAGAATCCAGCTCCGAAGCTTAAGAAGATGCCCAAGAAGGCACAGACCACACTTCAGGAAGCAAGAAACCTTGGAGGGAATACATTAGATTCGAGGATGACTCGATATCAACATGAAGATCCTTCTCATGTACTTTCAGCTTAAGAAGTTGCGATGCCCATGCATTTCTATATGGTTCAATCCACTGATCTGCAGAACTACAATAAGGTTGTGGGAAATCCATTATGGAAAGAAGCCATGTAGAAGGAGTATGACTCACTTCTAAAGAACCAAACTTGGCATCTGGTTCCACTTCCACCAAAAAGGAATATTTTTAGGTGTAAATGTGTCCACGAGATCAAGAGGTACAATGCTAGACAGGTTGCCAAAGGAATTCATCAGATCCATAAATATTTATACATCTTCACGAAGACTTTCAGTGAGCAGAAGTTTCAAAATTTGCAGGATCGTCTTGTAGTGAAGAACACAGTTGCCTAGCAACTGCCATTTTATTATTTTGATACATTATCTTTTGAGGGGGTGTTTTGTTCCCACGTGGTTTTCCCTCTTTCCTCATTTTTATTCAGTGTTCATTAGTTGCATTGTAAATGAGTACCTAAAATGGCCTAGTAGTCGGGACTCATTTTTTACTCCATAGTGATGTTCAGGGGGGGTGTTGGAGAAATTTTTATTTTCGGTACACTAGTTCAGTGGGTGTAACACTAGTTCCGTGGGAGTTAACTGACTAGTTCTATTTTAGACGTTAACACTAGTTTATTGGGAGTTAACTGACTAGTTCTGTTTTAGACTTTCTAATTTTAGACCATCATTATTATGCATGCATTCCTAATTATAGAATTTCATTGCCTATATGAGTGAAGATCACTCACTCATTGATTAGATAATAATATGCATTGATTCTTATTCTTCATTGTGTATCTCTCTTCCTTTTCTTGATAAGATTTGTTTGTGTATGCTTTAGCTAGATCTCATGTGCAGGTTTCCATGAAACACTGACAAAGAAGAACTACAACTTGAAGGTGAAGATGGAGGCTCATGAGGATCTCCTCCAACCCCTTGGTTTACCGAAGCATCATAATCTACATGTTCTTCCTTTTTCTTCCCTTTATTCTTCATACTCTTCTTGTAATCTCCATACATCGTTCGACCATTTCTGACATGCGATAAAATACCATGTGAAAGTTTTTCTCCTGCTCATCACACTTTTCCTCTTCTACCATATTTTTCCTTCAGGATGCACGACCAACTTCGGGATTGAACATCCTAAGAGTTCCTTCACCCTGCTTATGCTTGGCCCTAGTAAGCATTCATACTCAACAATTCAATTTAAAGACGACTGCTCTGATACCAACATGATCTGGGATCTTTTTGTCAGGTGACTTATTGAAGAATTGTATTAAATGAGTATAAAATAAAGTACACCATAAAGAAGGAAAAACTCAAAAGGAAAGAGACATAAGCATGAAATATGAACAAAAAAACTTGATAACGGAGTTTTTCCCTGGTGGACTACGTCTCCGGGTCCTGCTCTCAAATGGGTAGGTCTTTTTATTAACTCCACAAAATAATTGGGGAAAATATATAAGTATACCTCATTCTGGAGTAAGATATAGAAGCTTTGCTCAGATAAGAAAAATAACACCACCACTACGTTCGTGGTGTTGTTTTACCTAAAAAATGATTGTTTCCATGCCTCCATCCGATTACGACACTTTCAGTCCCAAGAGACACCTCTGCCTTGGTTACTGTGCCACTGCTCCTGCAATTAATGACTAAGAAATATTGAAAAGCATGCCCCAGTCCATACAAAATCTGTACCGACGCACTCAGTTCTCCACTGTTGTGATTTGTCTGAAACTCTGGCCGAACACCCTTGCTTATTCAATTTTGCGGGCGGTTGTGCATTGATGAGGAGGTTGGGCACATTGGTTGGTGTAGCTATATTTATAACTTGGTTAGGTGGAGGTCCCAGGGTCGAATCCCATGGGCCTCCCCTTTATAACACATTGTTATAACAGTTTTGGAACCCCCTGCCAAATCTAGTGGATGGCCACTAGAATGGTGGAATCATTAGCTAGAATGAAAGATATATTGTATGGAGGGTGCTCACATGGTTTGGCACATAACCAAAGGCTGGGCCGAAGGCCTAGCCATTTTATTCCACCCATCCAAAACTTTATTAAGTGTAAATTAAATTCGTTCCATAGTATAAACAAGGCGCATATAGTGGTGTATTGGTTGGCACAGAATGTGATGCCTTTGGGCTAGAGGAGGTCAAGGGTTTGACTCTGGTTGAGTCACAAAAATTTTGGTACATGCCAACCATTGGAGGGGTGCCATGTGGTAGCCCATGACTGGGCCACGTGGCATCATATTATTTGTCCATGAAAATGACACGTGTCATCACCTAATTTTCCCAAGTGTCTGCCATCAGACTTGTATGACCTTGCCACATCATCCCATGTCAACTTATCTATACGGATTTGCCACATGTCACCCTTGCATTGGGCCGCGTGTCAACTTTACCTTTTGACTTTTGACCAAGTTTGACCTAAACTTTGACCTATTATAACTTTTGATCTGTAACTCTGTTTGATGGGTCGTTTGCACCATTAGAAATCTTGTGACACGCTCTTCACGATCATGACATTTTCATTGATTTTTGGGAACTTTGAATTTTTTCCCTTTTGTTGTCTGTTGAAGCCACTCTAAGCATCCTGAGTTTCCTTTTCATGTTCTGAGTTGTTCTTAGCCTTCTCTAGATCCTTTTTGGATCAAACACTAAAAAATTAGGTGACATAATGTCACTTAGTCTACCAGAATCGTGTCTTCCACAATATATGGTACCTAAACCTTCCCTCCCTCCACTTGTCTCTCTTGATCCTCTCTCTTCCTCCGAATCTCGAAAACATATTGCTATTAGTATCCAAGAGTCTAAGCTAATGAAAAAGAAGAGTCGGCGGGTGAACCAAAGCTTGGGGGGCATGTATTTAACCTCTGGGCATCATACTGAAGTTAAATTGACAACTTCTTATAATGATGTTAGGGGAAAACTACCAACCTATGAACACTATGTTGGGAAAAAACCTTCCAATAGGTATCAGTCAACATAAAAAACTCTAGAAATCATGTTGGGAAGAGGCTCATTCATGGGTATTACACTAATCATAGTTTATTCTCGTCTTCAATCTCTCTATAAAATGAAACTGAATTCGAGTAAAGATCATGTTTCTATGTCAATCTCGTTAAAACATGAAATAGAGGACTCCGAGCATAGTTTGATTTCTTTGTCAAGATCATTAAAAAATGAAGCAGACTGCGATCATACTTCGTCGTTCCTTGGTATTTTTAAACCACGAAGAGCCATATTTGGAGTGGTAGTTTACCCCTTTTTTCGCCTCATAAGACTAACTATGAAAAATGTATACTCTAGTTAACCACTCCTAGAAGAGTTCAACCTTGTATTGTTTTACACTTTTTCGGGCTTAGGGGACTAAATTTATGAAAATTAACATCCATGGAGTCATCTTTAAGATTTTTTCAGTCTCTCTAAACATGAAAATACCATCGAGATTTCCTTCTTTGGACTCATAAAACATGCATTGAAGGACCCATATGGGGCCAAATCCCTTCTTCTTCAGGTTTGTTAAACATATGATTAGGGACTCATCAAATATGAGTTATATCAATCATATGTTATCCTTCTCAAGATCGTTAAAAAAAAAATAGGTACTCTCCAATCACGGTGGGAGGGGAATTGAAGGAAGTGGATTAAGTTTTTGGAAAGCATCATGACAGTTGTTTATTGTCTCCTTTGAACATGGCACTTGTTTGAATCTCATCTTACAGTTGGGTAATTTGCTTGTCTCTGAGTCCTACCAATCTTATGAGTCCTCATACTCCTTCAACTCACCTAAAGAGTGACCCGATGATCTTCACACTATGTTTTTGTCCATCTCTCAATCGAGTCAATTCTTCCAATTCACTTGCCGTGCCTCACAATGTTCAATGGAATTTTCACCTCAAACCAACCATTATGTAGTATTATTCGTTTTCATACCTGTGTCAGTCAGTCCTCATTTGATATATCATATTTTATCACTTTCCTGTGTCAGTTTCATGTCGATGATGGGGGAAACATCATGGCCCGCCTTTGGCGAGTCTGTTCCTGTTGACTTCAAAAAAAAATCTGGGAATTAGAATTAGAAACAATTTAGTACCTTAGAGCCTACATGCCTCAATGACATGTTTCCTTTTCTTCGACAATAGGTTTACACCATTGGCCTATGATAGAATTATTCCATGGATGTTCGACTTCGTCTCATTTATTCACATTCTCTAGAATGTGATAGGGTATGTTGGGAGTCATTATCATCACTAGTGACTTTCCTCGCACTTGTTAATGGTATACATTAATGATCGATAATCAAGTAGTTTATACCATGTTCGAGATCAAGTCATCTCTTCACATGGCTAGATTCGTACTATTTTGGGATCGGGATGAAGACGCTAGGTTGGGCACTCAAATTATTATGTTCTTTATCTAGGCTGTGATGGAAATTATCTGATTATTTTAGGGATTCCAGTACACTCACCCTAGTGGAAACCCCAATGATATATAATGTCACATAGATCCACTTTGTATTGGTCCGTGACTATGTTGTTTTGTCATAGCGTAGCTCGACTATGTATTTTTCGTAGTTGCGACTTTATTGAGTCATGGAGGTATAGATTCGCATTGTATTGACGGTGGAAATATCCTTAGTCATTATTTTATTAGATTTGCAGTCTATTGGTCAGTGGCCATGATTTGAGTCATTTTGTATTACGAGCAGAGGTATGCCTACCTTAGGAATGATACATATATATTATTTGATAGTTGTTTGCAGCTTCTGTCATGTTCTCCTACTCCATCACCCTTGCATCTATATTTTTTAGAGTGTTTCTTCTAAAAATTTCTCTTTTGACCTCACACTTTAGGGGGAATTTGTTACACACCAAAATGTCACACTTAAGTGTCGCATATATTTACACCTAAGTGTCTCAAGTGTTGTAAATTGTTCTATGCACCTTACTAAGTGTCGCATGCACTTTGTCAAGTGTCGTATGCACCTTACTAAGTGTCATATGCACCGTACTAAGTGTTGCATGCACTTTAATAAGTTTCACAACCCCTTGACACCATGAAAGAATAATTTTCATAATCCCTAAGTCAATTTTGAGGAAGAAACCCATCATTTGAAAGCCGGAAACATGCCTTTTACTTGGAATTTAAACCATTTTGGACGGTTTTTGAAGGTCAACGCACCCATGCCCATGTATAGGGAGTGTTGATCTCCTATAAATTCCCCCCTGCCCATTTATAGGGAGTTTTGATCCCATTTTTCAATGGCTCATGTTCAGTTCTAAGGAAGTGTTGATGTGATCAAAGGAGGTTATAACCATCCCACTTTTTTCTAAGGGAATAAATCTGAGGAGATTCAAGTGTTTTTGGGTCAAGTATTTGAGTCACCCTACTTGGCTCCATCCTAGGAAACCTCAAGAATTCAAATCTAAACTCATGGAGAAAAATGCTCAACCATTTCCCAAAACATCTCATGGTGGTTAAGCCTCTCAATTGTATATATTAAGGGCATTTCCATGGTGAAAGGGGGAAGGAATTAGTTGAAGAATCATCATTATGATATTAAGACATTCATGCAAGGGCTGGACTAGAGAGCTTGGAGAATTTGATCCAACTTCAAAGGTGATTTGTGAGTGATTTATTTATTTACTTTACATTAAATTATATAAATTCACCTATTTCCTTCATATTGTTGTTTATGCATGTCTATCAATATAGATAGATCTTCTCTTGTCTAATAATATATTGTATAAGTAGAAGGTATTGTTCTATTCCTTGCATACTTTCTTCTACTTGATCATAGCTTGGACAACAAGAACAAATATTGAAGATCAGTGAAGACAACCATCAAAAAGGAGTAAGTCACACGTATTTCTTCTATATTCTCTACTCATAAACATATAAAATATATCTAAAGTAATGTTAGTGTCCATTTGTTTCTATTTAAGTCTTTATCCCAAAGGGGGATTCAACCTGCCCGTAGGGATGACTTAACCATAACAACCCCTGCAATTGAAAGAAAAAAATTTCATTTGGAAACCCCCTATGGGGTTTTTGATGCTCTAAGTGAACCCATAATGGATAGTTGTTTCCCTACGACCATGCCCACCAATGTCCTATTTTGGGCCTTCAAAAAATGGGATTTTCACCCCTTTCCATTATTCCTTGAGAGTGGTTGTGGATTTTTTCCCAAACCCTCTACCTGATTGCTCAAATCCTATGGACCAAATATTACTCTTCTCCTAAGATTATAAAAAAGTACCTCTTCTTTTGTGTCCCTCGAGGACTTAAAATCTTCAATTATCCTCACAATAGGATTCTTGAACAAGGGAGCAAATGGAAATTGGTGTTTCTGGGGTAGGATATGGGGATGAATCTAGGCTTCCTTGGGAAAAGGATAATTTTTTTAAGGATCCAAGACAATATTTCCCCGAAATAGACAAATATTTTATCAAAACATTAATGGAATGGGGAGGATTAGAACACATGCCCCGAGCTTGAGCATCTCCGTACCTTATAATCATGGCTGATGAGCATTCCATGGGAGAAATCTTCGAATCACGGTCCATATCCTGATAATTTTATGGTGGTATCTCGAGAGTCTTCTCCTCTTCTACTCCTCCATATTCGATCCCCCATGCCTCCAATATTTATGGAACCTCCTGACCCAGTTCCCCAATGGGCCTTAGTGGATCCCCCTCTTCCAAAGACGTCGGTAGTTTTCTAACCGACTACAAATCAGAACCTTATAAATGACCCTTAAATGAAAGGTGGAAGTGACTAACAACATGGCCATATTGATGGAATCACTGACATCTAAAAGGAATTCCCTCATAATATAATCTTTGCATCAAGGATTGTTTTCCATTACTATCTCTAGAGCCTCCGTCAAACCTTCCTTTACATTTGAAGAGACAAAAATGTGAGATAAAATTAGTTCTTATGTTTTAATAAAGGATGTATCGACATCAAGGAAGCTGCCCAGTGTGTTCCCTAGATCCTTGAGGCTATCTCTGGTCCAAAATTCTATAGGAAGACCTGGGAGATGTACCCAAATAGGAATTAGATCCAGTCATTACATCAAATAATGGAAATCATTTTTTTAGCAATCTATGCTCCAAGAATTTTTTAAATCCAAATCCTCCTCCTCATCTTTACCAAATTTAGGAAGAAAAGAGCCTCGAGCCAAAAACTAAACTGAGGGAAAGTAGCTTGAGTATTTTGACTAGTGGGTAGAAACTCATTCCTTCAAGTTTTTATACAGAAACATCGTCCTCGCACATTCCCCACCATGGTTTTTGTTGGTCACTATAATTGCTTATTTAACTAAACAATCAAGTGCTACATAAATTGTCAACCTAGGGAAATCTATTTATTTCAAAGGTAATCACGCACTGTATATGCTCAATCTCAAAAGCAACCTAGAGTTGTAGTAAAAACACATTAATCACACTTTTCCTTGAACAAACTGAAGTTCTACTTTGAATTACAGGAAAGAAACCTACCTATTGCAGAGTTCAAAGTTTAAAGAAATAACTGTTCAAAGAATCCTAGATTACATTAAGAAATAAAAACCTAGGAAAGAAATCCTTCAAGACACTGCAAAAGGAAAGACCAACTATCTTATAACAGAGAACAAGATCCTATTCCCCAAGAAGGAATCTTCAGCACCTGTTTCCGATCATCACACTTTTATGAACTCATTGCTATCTGAAATGATTGACACACACTGAAGGCTAACTAACTCTTAACAGAGAACAATACCCTATTCCCCAAGCAGGAACCTTCAACACCTGTTTCTGGTCATCACACTTTCATAGACTCATTTCTAATTGAAATGATTGACATACACTGAAGACTAGCTATCTCTTAACAGAGAACATGACCCTATTCCTTAAGCAGGAAACTTCAGCACCTATCCCTGATTTTCACGCTTTCATAAATTCACCAAACAAGGTTGCTAACTAGAATGATCAACAATTACCCAAGCATAAATTATATGAAAACAATGTAACAACCAGTAAAGTAGAAGTTCAACAAGACAAAGTTCAGTAAAGTAGTGTTTCAGCAAAACAGAATTTAATCAAAGCATGAACAAAAATAACACTAACAAACTACAAGGCTAATGGGTGAATCTTGTGAAGAAGGTGGGCACTCCCTTCTCACAAGATTCCCCTGAAACGAAAGGAACTAGAGAGAAATGCTCAGAACAATCTTTTATTCATCTGTCAACTGTATCATATTACAATCTGAAATGAAACACGTCCTTCTCTGTAAATTCTTTCTTAGCCAAAAAGAAGATCCTCTCTAATGGTGATTTCCTCTTATTTAAAGAGGAGAATCCCCTTGATACAAATTTGATCATCAAATTACATGTGCGCATCTGAATCCTATTCTTAGTCAGATCAAATCTTTACTCGAATAGGATATCCTAGTCTCCCGTAAAAAAATGCTATTACAATAGTTGAAAAGGTGTTGAGTGAGGTGTTGTTGTTGCGGCTAGAGTAACAACTTCTATATTTATCTTCTTTACTACTGTATGTTGTTTCAGCATCGCAAATCATGGGATGTTTCAGCAACGGGATTTGCATTCTGACTGTTTTAAGTAATGTGGTCTCACGCAACAGCGGTGGTTAATTCTGGCTCAAGGTGCATTTGTTATGGTCAGTGTAACAACTTTGTGTTTCTATTTTGGCATTGTAGACCACAAAGAGTGTAACAGATTTTGTGTGGGTTGTTGTTTCAGCATCATAAACCATGGAGAGTGTAGCAGCTTCTTCTTGTGTGAGTTGTTGTTTCAACATCATAGACCACAGAGAGTGTAACAACTTCTTCTGTGTGAGTTGTTGTTTCAGCATCGTAGACCACTGACTGTTTCAGCCACAGTGTTTGCATTCTTTAACTGTTTCAGTAACAGGCCTCAATGCTAATCTGCAGTTCGAACTGTTTCAACACTTATATCTTTCTGATCAACGGTTAAGTACGAGAGTAATGTAAAATTATATGTAAATTAGATTAAACATATAGTAAAGAGAAGAGACGTTATATACCTTTGGAGAGATAGGTCAAGGTGATAGTATAAGTTTAAATGTGAGTGGAAAAAGGGTGTAATGGTAGAAAAAGGTGTGAGAAAAAAGGTACATTGTAGGGTCCTAACATCCCCCCCAACTTAAAATGTTGCATGTCCTTAGGCAACTTCAATCTGAGTCAGAATCTAGATACCGACTCTGAGCGTGCAAGTTACTTAAGCAGTAGTTGTGGAAGGTGTTGTCTGTTGGAGCTATGAATCCTTGAACGCGTTGTAGCCTTTGCCAAGATGTTGTTTCGGCCTTCTTGGGAAACTTATAATTAACTTGATATTTTTCTGCTGGCATCCACAGGATAGGAAAATGAAACTGATAACCTATCCAACTTTCAACACATTGTTGAACACACTTGATGTAGCTAGGTACCCTGGAGATTTCTATCTCTAGATTAGTGGGGCTGAAGGGATTGTATTCCTGTCTCTTTCTAGTAGATTGTTGCCAAAACATGTTATTTTCTTGTAGGGCAACAATCTTTGTTGATTTAATGAACTGTTGACAATCCTAGAGAACTGTTGTTTGTAGTTGTTGAATGTGTTGAGTCATCCCTGGTTTCTTCAAAAACTGATAATACTCTGTAACAAAAGTGGCAGCATTTTGTGGTTCTTGCCGTATCCAAAGAAGGCGATTATCCTCATTATTCTTGGCAGATAGGAAGTCATCCCGCCATATAATCTGGTTGTTAAGGAAGGAGGTGAGTGCCCTAATCTGGATGTCACCGACAAGAGGGTTAAGGTTAAGCTGTCGGTTCTCAGGGATGGCCTCATTATGAAAATATACCTCACAGAGGAGGTGCTAATCCATAGCAGAGGCTTCTGCAAAGGTTTTAACAAAATCTGTTGGATTTAACACTGCATG
>SNQJ01S0082106.1:35275-45303 GCA_010110895.2 Picea sitchensis
ACTGGTGTACTGTGCATGTGTGTGATTGTTTATTTATTACTGCTCATTATTGGATAATAATTCTACATTGATATAACATTTGAAGAAAAAAGATTATAATTACGTTATTACTGATTCACCCCCCCTCTCAGTAATCCAACAATGTAAAATTATATGCAAAAAAGATTAAACATATAGTAAAGAGAAGAGACGTTATATACCTTTGGAGAGATAGGGTAAGGTGATAGTATAATTTTAAATGTGAGTGGAAAAAGGGTGTAATGGTAGCAAAAGGTGTGAGCAAAAAGGTACATTGTAGGGTCCTAACAGTTTTGTTTTCAATCTTCACCACTTAAGGAAATTTAATATCCACCCCCAAAACTAACTTAATATGTTACCCTTTATATTATACGCACTTGTTCTTTCTGCGATGTGGGCTAACTTGGCTGTGCAAGTCAGATATTTTATCCTCTGTAATCTGTATGTCTCTTTTTGTCCCAACATTATGGATTATCTCTAAACCCGTAGTGGCTCCAAACCTATTTGAGTGCCTCGAGTGAACCAACAAAGATTCAATTAATCATGTCAATTCCAGAGAGTCGCTTGGACCAAGGGGATATGAAAGAGGGGGGTGAAAAGGACTAGACTCGGAGAAAATGTGTTGAATAAAATTTCTCCTACCAAGGCTATCTACTAGAATTTCCTCACCATTGCAATTATCGCTTCCTGAAAAATTACCAAGGAACCCTAGGTCTGCTAAACTAGGCCCATCATTAGCAAATAACTTTGACGCAAAAGGAAATTTTGAAAAAGACAGACTAGGGTTTGTGGAATGGACAAATCCTGGCGGACTCCACTAGAAACCAAATGGTGGTGGTATAGAGATCGAGGACCTAGGAGAAAAACCTAAATTTGGACCAAACCCTGAGGAGAGAGAAACTGAAAAAGATCTGCCAAACCCTATTAACGGTATAGGCTCAAATGAAATAGCTGACGAGATGCCTCCTACCACTGCCAACCCACTACCCAGCCCAGGAAAATCAAGGAGTGGGGATGCATGAGATATTTCCTGACTAACAGTTGGCTCTGCCAAAATATCCTATCCATCCAATAGGTCTACAAAGAATTCAAAGAGATCCCCACCTGAATCCATATTGTTATACAACATTTTGTTATAGTTGGTTATATTGTCCATTCTATGACACCTTAAAAGAATAATAATTTGGAAGGAGAGTTGGGAAGAAGTATTTTGGAAACAAGAAACTCTAACAAGTCCCTAAATTAAAGAATTGGTGTTGGTTTCACTCTAGCAAGGTGTGACAACTCTAATTGTCACAGTCTGCATCACTACCAAGTGTGACAATGTCACTTTTTGCTCAGATATAAGGGTGCAATAACATTTTGTATGTGGGTAAAAGAAGAGATTCTCTAAGCTTCTAGGAGAAAAGATTTGGTGATGGGTTATTTACTGATCTGTGTGGATCTTACCCGCCTCTACTGTTTGGTGAGATCCTAACCTCTTCATGGATTCCTCTGTACTCTATAAAAGAGTCAACTTCCAAAGGAAAATGCTAGAAAAAGAATAGAAGAATAATGAAATTATGGTGAATTGAGAATAGATCCAGATTTGTAATTGAGAGTTTGTGAATATCACTTTGGCCCTAAGAGTTTTAGTTGTGCTAAAGTGTTCTAGTGATGATGATGAAATCTATGAGGCTATGAGGATATTGAAGCATTGAACTGCTGAAAGGATCTTCTCAACTCCAAGGAACCGGTTGTAAGTTGTTTCCTAATTATTTAATACAGTGATACATTTTCCTTTCCTAACTAAGATTTCCAATGATCTTTGTGGGTATTTTTCCTTAGCTATTTTCATAGGTTTATTGAGATATATAGATATTGGTTGTTTTCACTTTTTTGTTTGTTCCTCTTGCAGATATCTACTTTTACAAAGCATTTAATCGAGATCTTGGAGTTACAAATTGTGATGAAAAATGACAATTAAAAAGGTATGAACTTCTATCTTTTATGTTTCTTTTGAAACTAAGGAAAATAGTGTATTATGTTTCGTTTTGTTCAAGTCTTGGGTTCCTGAGATAGGGAGATTGGTCTATGTACGCATTCACTAATTTGTCCACAACAAAAATGGTGACCATAATGATGAACAATCTTCTAGATTTTTTCTCCTAGTGAGATTCATGTGTCCTGTTTGAGTCTTCTTGAGTCATCATTTAAATTTGTTTGATCAGATAATCCCAAATTATTTTGGAAATATTGAGCTTATTTTTATTTTTTATGAACTTTAGTGTCTTGTCGTACCTGTATTTGAGTCACATAACAACATTGTGGCACTGTGTGCACTTCTCTATCTGTCAAATCTTAACTTGTTGCACTGTCGGTCAAAGCCGCATGTGACAACTTTTTGAAAAAAATATTTTAAATGTTATTTCTTTCCCAAGTCTGAGATATGATGTTATATGACTATTTGGGTTGATTCATTTGTTGATTTACAAACTTCTTGGTAATATAGAACTTATTTTCACCATTGGTATTTTTTAACTTGCTTTCTTCACTTTTTCTTGTATTTAAAAGGATATACTATCTTAACCATCCTTTGAGTTATTTTCAATTACTATTTTTATTGTTTTCTTGGATATTTTTTAGATAGTGATTGAGTATTTTCTTCAATGAAATCTTTAGCTTTGAACTATGTTGTTAAATAATTGTTTCAAGACTTTTGAATTGGGTTTGGTTTTAAGTATTTGGAGCTTTGTTATGGTTTTTTCTCTTTGTTTAAGTTCTGGATGTGATTCATTTGCTTCGGTATATCTATTTTCTTTCTTTTTAAATTTCATATCTTTGTTTGAAAGAATTTTTTTAAAAGAGAAGCATATTTATTTTTCATAAAGAACAAATTTTTGCATTCTAGATCATTTGGGGAAAATTGGAATTGAATCATTTAAAATTGGAATTTGTGTTTTTTGAAAAGATCTTTATTTATAGGAATTTTGGAAAAATAACTTGTATTCTTAAAAGAAGAAACCTTTCTCTCTCATGTACATAGGATTCATCGAATTTAAATTTTCATATCATATCCTTTTGCACACTTTTGAGTCAAGGTTTCACATCATGAGTTTCATTTCCATAAACCTATGTAAACAACAACCTCTAAAACAAAGCATTTAATAAATTTCATCCGACAATTTTTATTTCTTGATAGAAAACCAACACTAGTTTAGGTTAGAGATTTGGAATAGGTTATGAGGTAAACTTTCTAAAGATTTGAAAACTAACATATAATCTTGTGGTAAGGAGAGAAAATACAATTTTGTATAGGCATAGCTGGGATCCCCCTCTCACACAAGGTATAAAAACGAGGTCATGTGCGGGAGAGCAACAAAGATTACCCCTCTGAGGCTTGACCAAACATAGCGGGATGATAGTACATTGGGGTTTCTTCTTGAGATTTGTTTGTTTTCATTTGGTCTCAGAACTTCGTGAATCTTGAATCCATTCGAGGTACTCTGGAGCTTATTCGGTCCTCTTGTTCTCAGTCCTCTTGGGGAATTTCAGACTTGATATCCTTCCCATACTTTCGGACCTGATTGTCGACTGTACCTTCTTAGAGGTTGATTATGAGTTGATGACCTTAGTTTCCATAATATTTAGGGTCTTTACATAAGGTGACGGTGAAGGGGAGTATTCACTGTACCTAGTTCATACATTGGTCAAACTAACTCGAGCTCCTTGAAGGGTCACCCGTGGCTCGTGCTATAAGGGGACTTGCACCAGGGTGTAAGTCTGTTAAGCAAGTAGCCAATGTAACTGATCCACCTGCTCCATCCCCACTCCTTGTCATATTGTTCTTACGATGTTGGATTTCATCATCAAATAGTTTTTACAGTGTGAGAATATCTTGTTTGATGGTGTGTTTTATTTCTATATTTCTTAGAGAATGTTTTTTTATTTACATTAGATGACCTAGGAGATAATTTTTGAAAATTTAAAATGTGGTAGAACCTCCTCGTCATTCTCGTAGATTGCAGGGTTTACCCCTTGAATAAATATAAAACACATATGAAGATACCAACATTGAGATTACACAACCATAAATTATTATTGAAACTGTAGAATAATCAGAAGTAGATCAAACTGAAACTACTAGGATTGAAGAACTTGATTTTGACAATTCTGAACCTAAACTTGTTGAATTGGAAGTCTCCCAAGATTACGAAGTTGAAATACTTCATTCAACAAGTTCATACTCAACTCACTTACATTATATTCCTCAACCTTTTGTTCCTTCACACATTCCAGTATCTGAACCATTACAGAGTAGTCCTTAACATTCTGAATTTCCAAATGGTGTCATAATTGAATATTATACTCTTAATGATTTTCTTTTTCATTTCAATCCACCTTTACCCGACGATGACGATTCATTTTTTTTTTCAACTACCTACACCACTTGTATCTTCGTGGAGAGATAATGCTTGGTATCATTCTTTAATCAGAGATAGTGAAACCCCACTGTTACGTACACCATCATCCTTCTTCATCGGTTCAACAATGGATCTATCCAATTCCATAGATCTTGTGTTTGAAGGTACTATCAACCCAACTACATATTTTAATTCTGGTGGACCTAGTATATCTTATGACTTTGGTGGACCATCAGTTCCCGCTGGGTATCAATCTCTCAGTGGTCTTTTTTCTAGTGCTTCGATGAGTCATTAACTGTTTCATTATTCTCCTTGGACTATTGGTATGCCTGGTATGCATGATATGTCCAATACAACTCTTTAAAATATAAGACAAATCCCACAAACTACTATTTCTCTAGTATCTTCTATTCAACCAGTTTCTAGTCAACAACTTACCTTAACTAGTGGGACTACTTTTCAATCTTCTCTAGGTCAATCCATACCTAAAACTAAGGGTCAAATGTATATATCTTCCATGGTGTTTGGGGGGAAACCTCTTCCAGGATTTTCATCGTTGTAATATTAAAAATATAAAAGGTATGCAGAACAAAAATAAAATGGTAGAAATTGCAGATGAAAAACAATATAACCAGAACAACACCACAATAACACCAAAATGATAGCAAAATAACACTAGAAAGATCACTTCGATTACTGAGAGAAATGTTCACTTGCCTCTTCGAGGGGGAAACCTCCAACAGAGCAGAGTTCTATTACAATAATATCCAAGACAATAGTTCTCATACCCTCGACTACTATTTATACTAAATATGTCTATCAAAAGAACCATCTAGAGGAAGATCCTTCTAGAAGCGGAAGATTCTATTAGGTCTTGTTACATTTGACTTATTCTTCCTTATTTCTAGGCATTATTAATATTTAACTTTATTACATCATAATATATTATTCAACCTACGTGAGGGGTTAGGTACCTAACATGTCCTCCCCCTTAAAAACAGCCTTGTACTTAAGGCTTGAGATGTGGAAATTTTTGTAGAAGGGTGGTTGGTTCCAAAGTGGCATCTGTTGGGGTTGTATATTTTCATTGAACTAACAATTCCTTGATGGTTCTCTAATGAAGGAGACGCTCACGATGGTCCCAAAATGCTTTTGGTTGTAGTGAAATGGAACCTTCTTAGTCCAACTCGGGAAGGTTGGCTTGAGTTTGGAACTTAGTTCCAATCACCTTCTTCAAGCAAGAAACATGAAAAACAGGATGTATCTTAGAATGACTGGGAAAATATAACTGATAGGCCACCTTCCCCACAGACTTGAGAACGATATAAGGACCATAAAATTTGGGCGCCAGTTTCTGACAATGGTCAGCCTTGAGGGAATTTTTCTTGTAAGGTTGCAGTCGAAGAAACACCTGATCCCCTTCTGCAAATTGACGTTCAGAGAAACCTTGATCTTCTTGTTTCTTCATGCGATCATGGTCCATGAAAAAATTCTCTTTGAGGGTACAGATAATAGCCTCTCGAACTGTAAGCATTTGGTCAACCGCCTGGACCTTCGATACACTTGGTAAATATGAGAGAACCAAAGGTGATTTTTTTCCATATACCGCTTCAAAAGGATTCAAGTGGGTAGTTGTATGGTATGAAGTGTTGTACCACCATTCAACTAGTGGTAACCATTGAGCCCATTGATTTTTATTTTCGGAGGCAAAACACCTCAAATATGTTTCCAAACACTTGTTGACAACTTCAGTTTGTCCATCAGTCCGAGGATGATAAGTTGTGTTGAGATTCAATTGGGTGCCTTGTAGCTTGAACATTTCTTGCCAAATATTGCTGGTGAAAGTTGGGTCACAATCAGAAAAAATAGAATGTGGCATGCCATGAATCTTGAAGACCTGATCCATGAAAAGTTGAGCCACAATGGATGTTGTAAATGGGTGTTGAAGAGAACATAAATGAGCATACTTGGAAAGGTGATCAACTACCACCATGATGACTGATTTATTGCCCGATTTAGGTAATCCTACAATAAAATCCATAGATATATACCACCAAATAGAAGGTGGAATCGGAAGCGGTTGTAGTTTTCCAAGAGATTTGACTATTTCTCCCTTGTTGCTTTGACACACATCACATTCATCCACAAAATTACAAACATCCTATTTCATACCATCCCAAAAAAATGAACGTTTGACCCTGTCATAGGTTTTGGTAAACCCAAAGTGCCCAACTGTGGGTGTATCATGAAGCTCAGAAAGTATCGTGGATTTGAGTTTTGACTGTTTTCTTAAATACAAATAAACTTTGTATCGAAGCTCACCAAGAGTGGCCTGGGGAAACTGGAGAACAGGACTGCAATGGTTGTATCAAGTGCGAAATTTTGGGATCGTGTAGTCATTCTTGGCGAACAACTTGGAACCAATCTGGTACAATGAAGGAGAGAGAAAAAATGGACCCTTCATCTTCATATTTTCAGGAAAGTGCATCTACAACCACATTGTATTTTCCTTTATTGTAAATGATCTCATAATCATATCCAAAGAGATTAGTCACCCATTTTTGTTGCTCTGGTGAGGAAATACATTGTTCCAGAAAATAATTGAGGCTTTGATGATCTGTCTTAATTTGGAAGCGTTTCCCCAATAGATAAGGGAGAAAAAGATCAACGACATTCAAAATAGCCAACATTTCCTTTTCATAGATTTATTTTCCCAAATTTTGTTTAGACAATTGTTTTTTGATAAAGGCCAAAGTTCGGCCCTCTTACATAAGGACAATGCCAATTCCTTTCCCTGAAGCATCACATTCTAGGAAAAAGGTCTTTGTGAAATCAGGAAGGTCCAGGACTAGAGTAGTGCACATGGCCATATTCAAGGTTTGAAAATCCCGAGCACCTGCGAGAGTCCAAGTGAAAGAAATCTTTTTAAGGAGTGTAGTGAGAGATGTCAGAATCTTTCCATAGTTCTTAACAAACTTGCGATAATAACCTGTTAAGCCCATAAATCCACGCAATCTTTTGAGAGTCTTTGGGTGAGGCCAGTCTTGCATAGCTTCAATCTTTTTAGGATCCACCCTGACACCCTTCTTGCCAACAATATGACCCAAGTAATCGACTTCTAAGGCGCCAAAAGAACATTTAGATTGTTTCAGGAAAATTTGGTTCTGAGAGAGTAGATGGAGAACTCGACCCACATGAGCAAGATGGTCTGTCTAGGTTTTTATATATATGAAGATATCATCAAAGAAAACTAAGACAAAATGACGGAGAAAAGGACGGAAGACATGATTCATGAGGCTTTGGAAAGTGGAGGGAGAATTACACAAGCCAAAGGGCATGACCAAAAAATTATAGTGGCCCTCATGAGTTCTAAAGGTAGTCTTAGGAATGTCTTCTTATTTCATATGGATCTGATGGTAGCCAAAACGAAGATCAATTTTAGTAAAGAACTGGGCACGAATCAATTCATCAAAGTGTTCATCAATGACAGGAATGGGAAATTTTTCTTTAATGGTGAGTTTGTTGAGGGCGTGGAAGTCAGGACACATGCACCAAGAACCTTATTTATTAAGGACCATGACCAAAGGAGAAGAGTAGGGGATCATACTAGGGCGGATAACACATGCATTAAATAGTTCGTCAACCATTTTCTGAATTCATTTTTTTGGGAAAAGGGGTGACGATAGGGACGGATATTGGGAGGAAAGTTTCTTGGGGTAAGGGGAGTGGAATGATCATGGACACCACGAGAAGTAGGGAGTCCCTTGGGAGTGGAAAAAACCACTTGATGTTTAGATAGGATGGATTGGAGGTCCTGTGGCATAGAGGGTGTCTCAGTTTCTTGTATGGCATGGAGTTGGGAAACAACGCGAGAATGAAATTTTTTGAGGACATTTTCCATGCGATGGGAACTAATGATCTTAGGGGAACCGATGATAATTCCTTGGAACTTACATTGTTGTCCCTCCTGGTCGAGCATGGTTAATTCCTTAAAATCCATGAGAATGGGACCCAAATTCCTTATCCAGTCTGTACCCAACACAATGTCACAACTGCCCATGTCGATAGTAAACATATGAGATTTCAGGTGGCAGTAACCAATTTGGAGATGCACATTTTCACAACACCCTCCACATTTCATGTACCCACCATTGACAATCATGATTTGGAATTTATTGACTGCACGAATATAGAAATTAGTTTCTTGAGCAATGTGATGATGAATAAAATTATGGGTGCTTCCACTATCAACAAGAATGATAACCTTCCTATGGTTGATGTAGCCAATTAGCTTGAGGGTTTGGGGAGAAGAGAAGCCAATGAGAGAATTTAGGGAAATGACTTGTTCTACTTTGGGAGGGTCTGAGGGAGGGGTTATGTCAGAGGGTTCAGGTGACACAGACACAAGGGGAGATTCAACATCCTCTTCTAAAAAATCCTCTGATATGGCCATAAAAATATTTTGTTCCTTACACTTGTGTCCCAAAAAATATTTGTCATCACAATTATAACAGAGACCTTGAGTTTCCGTTCAGCCATTTTGGCCCTGGTCAATTTTTGGATCTTTAGTGGAGTAGAAGGAGGAGTGGGATTTACTGGTTTAGTGTGAGGAATAAAGAGGGGTTTCCGGTTTTGAGAAGATACAACCTGATGTGATTCCTTAGCTCTTTTAGTATCCTCCACCCAACTCTGAGGTTGAGCCATGAGAACATGGGCATGAATCTCATCCTTGAGGCCACTGATAAAACATTCTCGGAAAAAATCATCAGACATGCCCTCTGTACAAAAATCCTATCGCTCAAAAGAATCTATAAAGTCTTCCATTGTGCCAGATTGTTTCAACTTTGTCAAACAGCCTAAATGGTTGGTGTCAGTGTCAAATATTTCATAAATCTCTACCACAAAGTGTGTACAAGAAGCATACCCTTGACTAGCAGTTTTTCTCCATTGCCACCATTACCAACGTTCTTGATCTAGATGGAGAACACCATACCGGATTTTGGCCAAGTCATCTGTAATGTCGTACAAAGAAAAATAATGTTCCATTTGAGTTACCGAACCAGTGGGATCTGAGCCATGAAATTTGGTCACATCCACACGTGGAAGACATAGGTCATGCTAAAAGTGATGGCACTAAAAATTATGGGAATGAGAGGAAGTTTCATCTTCGGTATGAAAAGGTGGGTCAGATAAAGGGGGATCTACAGGGATATGCATCTTGGTGCATATCATTGAAGTGAAAGATTCAAGTTGGGTAGTAATGTCTTGTTTGAGGTCTTGTTTGAGTTCCTTGATTGAGGTGGTGATGGAGGAATGCATTTTTTTATTTATGGTGGAAATATTGGCACTGAGCTGTCTCACTTATTGTTGGGTCTTTGTTGGGTCTTTGCAAGGTATTGAAGCGATATTCCAAGTCTTGGCTATGGGTATGGGTCATGATGATGAGGGAACCGAAAAGGAGTGGGTGGGGTCAAAAAGTTTCTAAAAAATGATAGGTATGAATGTGACAAGGGCAAAGAGATAAATCCAATGGAATAGGTCTCAAATAATGGTGCAACAAAATCTAGAGTGAAATAACACACACACACACACACACACACACACACA
>SNQJ01S0082109.1:25773-40917 GCA_010110895.2 Picea sitchensis
AATATTGTATGTGTATTATACAACCTATTGTTCCCTTTGTGCTTTGATCTCTGGTGGAGTGCTAGGGATCACCTTCTCTTCCAGGTCTATCATTTATTGTATGTAACCTTCCATAGTATGTGCTATCTTTTGGATATTCTCTTCTGTACTTAACTCCTTTTCTAGTGCGTTGTCTATTATAGTTTGAAAGACTTCCTCAATCCTTTGCTCAAATTTCTCCATGCTCTTTTTTTATTCGTCCCTCTCAAGCTGCGCTTATTTAAGGGCTATCTCCAGTATCTCCTTTTCCTTCCTGGTTGTCTCTAAGTTCATTGTATCTTTCCTGGTCCTTGATTGAACTTCATTTGTGATGCTTATCTACAACTTGTATAATGCCTTGGTTGGAATCTTGGACAACACCAAGTCCAACTACTCTATATCCTTCAAGGGTTTATGCATTGTGTCCTTGTCTACTTATAGAATCCCTTAGTTGATTTGGAAAGTCTTGCTTCCCATTATTTTTTTCTACACTGTCTCCTTTTCTTCATGGGTTTCTTCGTGTTGTGTTGTGCCTCTTTGTTGTGCTACATTGAACTGCAAGATTTCTAAAACTTCCTTAACCTCCATCCACTTTTTTATCAATTATTTTCTTTGTAACTCTGTGACATATAGTGATTCTTCTCCTCGATCCTGCACTTTGTCGGCTATCGGTTCTTTGTCATCCTTAGTTATTGTGAGCCGAGGGGCCTTATTTTGCGCCTTCATATTCTTGAATTGTTCTCCTTTATTCCTCATTGATTTTCTCTTTGGTGTTGTCTATGTCTACATGGGTTTCTTTGCCTCTCGTATGTTTCCATTTCCTGCCTCCTGGCTAGGGATGTTATTTTTTTTTCTGCATTTCCCTGTTTGTTCCTTCTACGCACTCAATTTATAGTACTAAGTCCTTAGGTATTGTTTCCTTCTTCCTCGGCTTCTTACTATCACACTACCTTATGTTAGTTGAGTGCATTCTGATTCTTTCCTAGTATTTTCTATTGGACTACTTGACTATCCAATTCCTACTTGTTCTTTACCCTTTATTCCTTTCTTGGCAACCAATTGTACCTTCCACTGATCTAGCCATTCCCCTATCACCCATTATACTTATTTTTTTGTGATACAGTACTGCATCTTCAACCATTTCTTCTTTGGGTATATTCTTTCTTGTATCCACATATTATGTCTAGATGATTTGAAGTTTTCTATCCCTTCACTCTCCTTCACCACTTCAGGAGAGATCCTCCATGTCTCTGATATATTTTATTGTATCTCCTCAAGATACATGCCAAAAATGATAGTATTATCTTTTCTCCGCTTATGATTTTTTTTTTTTGTGTGTGATAGGGTTATATACCATGTTGTGCAACACCTTCCTCTCCTATCACAAAAGGATGAATATTTTAGTTCTTCCCATTCCAATAAGGCTATCAAAATTAGCAATCAATAATAATGGAATTTTTTCCCAGAATCTTGCGCATCTCTACAATCCTACAAAAATAGATTGAGAAAGTATGGTGCCCAACTAAGTATTGTCCCCTTCATGCAATATGTGGTTGCTACTACCACTCCTGTTGGTGTCACTTCCTTGCAACATTTCTAAGTAATTTGCAACCCATCATCTTTGTCATGAATCTTATGGCTGGGTCATTTATATTCTTGATAAGCATGCCTCTGCTTCCTCTGTCAGTGCCAAATTGGGATTTTACCTCTTCTGCAATTGTCTTTTCCTTGGTCTTATCATATAAATATTTATATGGATTCACCCCATCTATTGGAAGCCCTATAATATTTGCAATTAGGTCTACATTGATTGGGACATGTTTATCCATCCACAAAAATCCTCCATGTACTCTCGCCAGTAATTGTTTGACACGGGCATTGACATCCTTCCCCCTGCCAAAGTGAGGGATTTCTAACAAATTCATGATTCCTGAATTGTACAACCCTATAATTCATTGTTTAGGTTCTAATATTGGGGGTCCTAATGATCTTATCTGTTTGTTCTCCATATATATTTCATGTGAAATCTCTGGAAACATAGCCACTTTTGTGACATCATGATCTATATACTTCAGTTTGGAGACAAACCCCAGCATATCCTCAATAAATATTATTTCTTATGGAATTTGGGGAAATGACAGTGAAACCTGCTTCTATGCCCATGTTATTGTTACTGTTGGCATTGTTTTCTTCTTTGATGGACCTACTGTCTCATTCTATATTTCTTCCTCTATGTCTTGATCTTCGTCGTCATCCTGTTGCTCTACCCTAATGTTCTATGTTGCCTTGGGTTCATCTTATTCCATGTCCTCATCATATTCTTCCTTTTGTTCTCCATGTGGATCCATCGCTCTTGGTTTTTTTATATTAAGGTTTTCCTTTGCTCTAGGGTTTCATCCTTCTTCCGCCTGGTTTACGTATGTTGCTTCTTCCTCTAGGTTATACTCCTCGATCATTGTCAAACTAACTAACCCACTTTCTGGTGACAGGATCTCAACCACATCTACCACCCATGCCGCATCCTCCATTGGTTTGTTGGGGCTTCTTTTCCTTCTTGCGAACTGGCTAGGTGCTCCGAACTTCGGTGGTGTCATTGTTCTAACTCGGGTAAAATTCGTTGTAAATGTCAATTGGAATCTTTCAAACTTCTCACACAATCACACATTTCTTGCTTGTTTGATCCTTGTTTGCTCAAAATCAAACTAAGTGTTTACCTTTTCATGTTTTTCCCCTTTTATAACCTTTTTCATAAATTCTTTGTCGCATTCCACTTTTTCGTTCACAGCCTTTTTCTTTTTCCAACCACTTTCCATCTCGTCTCGTTGTGTTCTCATTCTATCAAATTTGTCCTGTGCAAGGTATCTTGAATTTTGTCACACCAATTTATTGTTTGTTGTGTGTTGTATCTTCCAACTATCTGTCTACCACTTATCCATCTACTAGTTGCTTCTTTTTGGATTTTTCTCATTTTTCTACTTTTTTTTTCTTCCTTTTTCTTCTTTTTCTAGTTTTTTCTTCCTTTTTATTCTTTTTTACTCCTACTATATACAATATGTACAGTTCTACTTTCTGTGTGAAAACTACTGAGGGTTGGTAGGTTGATTGTCCCTATAGATATTTATTCAACTACCATTCACCATTCCTTGCATCTCCTTGCCTACTAAATCATGTAGTTTCACAACGCCTCCATCTGTGACAGAGTTTATCTCATATGGCCCTAGCCAATGCATCCTGAAATTCCCTGAATGCTACAAATATTTATTGTCATAGAGGAGAACTATATATCCTTCCTTAAATTTCTTTTTCTTAATATGTCTGTCATGCCAATATTTTTCCTTTTCTTTCTGTACCTCCTTATGGAAAGCATATACAATCATGTCTTCTTCTAATTCCATGAGTTTTTCCAATATTTCTTGAGTTGCGCCTCTTTCTGTCATGTTTGTAGTTGCTGCAATGCACAAACTAGGTATCAAATATTCTAGAGGAACTATTGCTTCCTGTCCATACACCAATATGAAAGGTGTCTTCCCTGTAATCTTCTTGCATGGAGTTCTATAGGCCCATAACACTGTTGATATCTTCAAATCCAAATCATCCCTATTCACATTGAAAATCTTAGTTAAGGCATTCTCCAATATCATGTTAAATGTTTCCACTGTCCCATTGTCTTGGGGATGGTATGGAGTGCTCTTCTGATTATGTATCTTGAATTCTTCAGTTATTTCCTAGATAATGCTATTGTAAAATGAGTCCCTTTATCACTCATCAAAACTCTAGTGCATCCAAACCTTGTGACTACTTGCTCAAAAAATTAGTGTGTTGTAGTTTATATGCTACAATACTTTACTTATGTTGTTTCATCCCATATGGTCAAATATTTCGTCATTGTAATGATATACCTGGCTCCTAATCTTCAAGCTGGTGGATTAATTGGTCCCACAAAATCTACTTCCCATTTTTCAAACACTTTCAAAGTTACTTAAGGTCTTAATGGCATCTCATCCCTCTTGGATGGATTTCCAACCCTCTAACAGACATCACAATTTTGAAAATACTCTTTTGCATCCTTGTGAACCGTTGGCCACCATAATAATGCGTGCAATATCTTCTGCATGGTAGCTTTCCCATCATAATTTCCTCCAGATATTCCTTCATGTGCTTCTACAAAAATGATAGGCCTTTCATGATCCATAACACATCTCCTCAAAATGTTATCTACAGCAAGTTTGTACAAGTTCCCTACAATAAGTTGGTAGTCTACAACTCTCACCACCAAATTCTTCTTCTACGGAGTATTAAATTCCTTTAGGGAAAATCATGTACTCAAAAAATAAATAATGCCAGTAAAATATTCATCAACAATTTGTATTGAAAACAATTGTGCATCTCGTAATTTGTCTCCCAAGTTACTTGGTTCCTCTCCATTATTTATCCTGGACAAATTATATGGCCATGCATTCAATCTTCCAAGATTCACCACAACTTCAAAATCAAACTCTTAAAATAATAGTATCCATCTGCATATTCTTCCCCCCAACACTAGCTTATTGACTAAATATCTAAGGGCAAAGTGATCTGTAAACATCTTAAAATGTTGGCCGAAAAAATAATGTATGAATTTTTGCAATGCATACAACATGGCCAATCCTTCTCTTTCTATTGTATTGTAGTTATGTTGTGAATCTGAAAACTTTCTGCTTGCAAATGCTATTGGGTGATCTATGTCACCTTATCCCGAATGTGTTAATACTACTCCAAGTGTTATTGCAGATGCATCCGCATGCACATGAAACTCCTTTGACCAGTCTGGAAATACCAAAATTGGCGTTGTCACCATTTTCTCCTTCAATATATCCAAGCTCTGCTGGAATTCATCATTCCACTGATACTTAATGTCCTTCTTCAACAATTTCTCCATCGATGCAGTAATATGCATATCCCCTTATAAACTTCCCGTAATACCTTGTATGACCAAGTGTACTTTTTAACTGGCACAATGACTTAGGTGGTGGTAAATTAACTATGACAACAATTTTAGCAGGATCAACCAGCAGACCCTGTTTACACTCCACATGCCCTAACAGAATACCAAAAGGTGCACTGAAAATGAATTTCTTCATATTCAATGAAATCTAACATTGTCTACACCTATCTAACATCAATGTTAGCACTTCAACATGATCCTTCAATAAGATAAACACTATCAAATCATCCAAATAAACTTCCAAAAACTTATGAACAAAATCCTTAAAGGAAGCTACTACTACCATTGAAAAAATTGCAGGTGCATTCTTCAACCCAAATGGCATCATTGTATACTGATATGACCCCAATTTTGTAGCAAATGTAGTCTTATGTCAATCTTCAAGTGTTATTGTGATCTGGTGATAACCTAAGAATCCATCAGTAAATGAATATGCTTCTTTCCCTCCTACATTATCCAAAACTTCATCTGTAAATGGGGTATGAAAAGGATAGTGCAGGAAAGCATCATTCAACGTTCTCAAGTCTACACAGATCATTATTCCCACTTGCTTCTTATCATGCACTACCATAGGGCTAATATATTCAAATTCTTTCATAGCTTCTATGACACCAGCCTCTAAGATCTTATCAATTTCCTCCTTTACTTTCTTCTTGTACATTGCATTCAACCTATAAGGTCTATGTATTATTGGTATGGCATGTGGCTTCAAAGGGATATCCATCTCTCCAAGTTATCCTACTACTCCTTTCATCTCTGAGAACATCGCTGGAAATAGATCACTATACCCGCATAGTAACCCTGTTATTCTTTCTACTATCTAATTATCCCAATAATCTCCAATAGTTGCAATATTTGCATTTTTTATTGTTCCAATATTTACCTTTTGTATCTTCAATGGTGTAGCATAATCTTCTCACTCTAACTGTGCACCTTCTACGTCTATTTCCCCTTCAACTTTTGTGATCTGTATATTGTGCAATTTTTCTTCTGTTGGGACTTCTTCTTCTGCAACATGATAATAGCGTAGCAACTATCTGTTGGTTCTGATAAGCTATCACAATTTCCACCTCAAGTTCTTCAAAAATCCCATCTCTTGCCAAATTTATTGTTGTATCTATTTATGGATTCTCATGCTCATATGCAAATGTAATAACAAAATTATGTTGCATTTCCTCCCAATTTGCAATTTCCCTGCGTTATTCCAACTCTGTGTACCAATTCCTTGGGATTCCTTCAAATGTATGAATAAAGTGATGTGGCCACTCCTCTAGTGGTACTAATCTCCATTGAATTACACATCTTCTTGTTGATTAATTGGGTTGGTTTTCATTGATTTCAACCCTTGAAGTAAGTCCGATAGAAAATTCTAGTAGCCTCAATAGTATGATTAAGGGAATTTAGTTTGATTTATAGATAATGGTATGAAGTTTAATATATTTTCAGTTAATACTATTATAGATGGATAGTACATGTCATGCCATTTCCGATGATATGCGGAACGTCACATAACTCCTCACAGTTAGACAGTTATGGTCTAGTGAAGTGGAGAACCCTCATGAGTTATCTAGAAGGTCAAAGAAGTCAAATTAATTCTAGAAGCTCCTAGAATAAGTTGACTAGTCAAGTGGGTGAAACTAGGAGTTAGTCATGGGTTAATTTGTTGCAATAAGAAAATAATTAAAAATAATTTAGTTGCAACAAAAAGTGGATAATTTATTATTTGTAACAAAGTGAGTTAGAAGTGGACAAGGTGTTAGAAGTGGGTTAGCCCTAAAAGAAGGAAAGTGGGTTAAGTTGGTTAGAAGGTAATCTGTCATGACCTAGGACTTGACCTGGGTGCACACGCTACCTCCACGAGATAAGACATGAGAAATGGGTGAGTCAACGGATGTTCGGTTAAGTCAGAGTACATGTGCGTACAATGCGATGCCAAGTACGACTTCACCAAGATGACTTGCGTTGAAGGTTAAGTGGTGACTTGACGAAAGAACCGGTTGGGTGGGCATGCGATGAAGACATGGGTGCCCCACTGAAGAAATGAATAGTTGGTGAATTTGGGTGTGACAAAGGCATGCACGCCTAACGAAATGCACAAGAGATGGCTTGATGGATGCGAAACCAAGGATGGGTGCCCACAAAAGATTTGGGCACCCCATCAGTGAGACAAATAAGCTAAGCAAGATAAATGCCCAAAACATGAGATGGACACCTTGCGATGAGATTGGGAAAGGAAACAAATAAAGGCACAACATGGGTGCCTTTAAAAGAAGAGAAACGTTGGCTGGGTTGGTGCACACACGAGATAGGGGCGCGCACCCGTTGAAAAGTCGGCTCAAGTTGTGAAAGTGGAAAAATGTTGAAAAGTGTGTGTCGACTTGCGAAAGAAGGGGTACATTGGTTGGTATAATTTCATTGTAGAGGAAAGGCATGCAACTATATATCCAAGTGAGCAAGGCATTGGTAAATCAAAAAAATAAGGCCAATGACTTCTCCCATAATCGCAAACTGGTGTTCTGAGGCAGCAACCAAGGAAGGAGGGTGAGCTCCCTCCCCAAGGAGACAAGTAGACCTTGGAGGGTAACTTGTGCTGACTTAGGGAAGGTTGTATTGAGGAAAGATGGGCGAGCTCATATAGAAAAAGGGAGCTGAGGAAGGGTGAAATTTTGCGCAGATGAAATATTATCGCAGGTCGCACCAAATCTGTGGTTGCAGAAGAAAAATTTTGATGAGCGCTCCGCAGGTCTGGAAAGACCACTGAAGACGGTCAAGGAAGAAAAGGGCGCTCATGATAAGGAAGGTCTATAGAATTATCGGTGGTGACATATGGGCGCTCTGCAATGGAGTCTAACCGAGATTAAAGTACAAGAAAATGAAGCACGTGCAGACTTGGTAGGAGGTAGGGACAATCACAGAGTTTTAGTGAAGGTTGCGAACATAAGATGGGCAGATGAGTGGACGTGTTAGACACGATGGAGATTCTGTAACGATGATGAGCCAGAGAGAAGAACCATAAAGAGGCCAAGTAATGTTGAGCCATGTGCTCTATGTTTTTTTTTTATTGTAACATGAGTCGTGGCTCGGTTCCTAATTGGAATATTATAAAGAAATGGGTTTTAGGTCAGTTTGTCCACCCACTTGTACATTTCGTCTTGTTGATTTTCTTGAATGTTTTCTTTTACTTTCACAACTAACTATAAGATAACAAAGACATAACATAAGTAATAAACAAAGATGTAATGAAGTAAGGCGTAGTCTGAATTAAGTAGTTTGGTGCAACTTTTCTTTCAAACGAACGATTGCAGTGTCACATGGTGACTGGGAGCATCGGGTTATTCTGTCGCCCGACCATAGGCTCACTAGGCCCGTGACATAAACCCTTGAAGAAGCCACATGGAAGTATAAATAAGAGAGAAAGGATCCCCCATTATTACCTATTGAATATCATTGAATATATATTTTGTGAAAGGTTATTTGGGTAGGTATTATTGATAGAGAAAAGTGTCATAGAAAAATCGTGATAGGAAAAGTGCGGTAGAAAAGTGTGGCAGAAAAATTGTTGGAGGAAAAGTGTGGTAGAAAAAGTGTGGCATAAAAAATGCAGCAGGAAAATCGCGGCAGAAAAAGTGCGATAGAAAAATCGCGGCAGGAAAAGTGCGGAAGAAAAACCATGGACGAAAAAGTGTGGCAGAAAAATTGCGACAAAAAAACCGCGGTAGAAAAAGTGTGGCAAAACAATCGCGGCAGCAGAACGCTACAAGAAGAAAAAGGATTTGGTTTTCATATGTGTATTATTGAATTTATGAATCTGGTTGAGGGTTTTCCTTGTAAATCTATTGGATGCCCTCTTGGAAGTTTAGGGCTTGTTGTAGAGTTGATCTGAGGAAGATCTACTGAAGTTTAGTATTAGTTCATGCTTGAGGGATTTTGGTTGAGGTATGTTTTTGAAGTTATTGGTACATATAGAGGTTGTATAACAATGATTTTCTAGCACATTTTTTGAGGTACAGACTTGTGGTATAGTTTTTGAGGCATATGTGATTAGATCAGAATGGTTGATGAGTATACAGTGACATGTTTCTCAGTGACATATTTGATAGAACATATTGTGGCAGTGACATATTCAGTTTCTGCATTTGACACTTATATTTCAGGGAGGTTGGATGAGGCAAGGATAGGTGTTTGTAGCCACCTTCTGGCTGTAGTCGGAGAACATAGGGGGTTGTAGCTTCCTTCTGGTTGTAGGCAGAGAATTGCGAAGTTGGATCTTCCCTCAAGTTGTAGCCTTAAATTAGGGGGTCGGAGCCTCCTTCCAGTTGCATCTGGAAAACAAAGGAAGTTGTTGCTTCCAATGAATCTAATTCTTAAAGACAAATAAGAAAAAAAATTATCTGGTTTTCTCTCGCATTGGGTTTCCACGTAAAAAATACTGGTGTACTTTGTATGTGTATGATTGTTAATTTGTTCATGGTTTATTTACTATGCACTTATTGGATGATAATTCTATATTTTATCATAAAGATAAATAACACTTTCATATTGTGGTTAAAAGGATTAAAAATCTCTATATTGATTCACCCCCCCTCTCAGTAATCCAACAATTGGTATCAAAGTAGGTTCCTTCAGAAATCAGTTTAACCACTGAAAGGTAGATCATGGAGAGAAACAATATGTATAAAAATGGAATATCATAATTTGATGGACAGAAGTATTCATTTTGGAGAAGAAGGATCAAAAAATATGTACATGCACATGTATTTGAAGTTTGGCAATCAGTTGTAGATGGATACAAAGAACCAGCAGTTCTGCCAATAAATGACCACGAAAACAAACTCAGTCTAAATAATTCAAAAACCACAAATGCACTTATAAATGGTATTTGTGATTTGGTATATACCAAATTTATACATTGTAGCTCCACTAAAGAGATTTGGGACAAACTTTAAAATATTTATGAAGGAGATTCAAAAGTCAAAGAAGCAAAGATTCAAACTTACTGAGGTCAATTCGAACAGCTAGAGATGAAGGAAGATGAGAATATTGCAACTTACTTCTTACGAGTTGATGAAACATTGACTGCAATCATAGGATTGGGAGAAGAAATTGAAGAATCTGTAATTGTTCAAAAGGGACTAAGATCTATTCCAATGAGATTTGATCCTAAGATCTCAGCACTAGAAGAAAGAGAATATCTAGACTCAATAAACATGGATGAAATACATGGAATCCTCACAGCCTATGAAATGAGAACTGAACAGGAAAATCCAGGTATAATAGAAGAAACATTCAACGCATCCAAAAGGTCAAATAAAAATGGCAAGCAAAAAGAAAAAGAATATAGTAGCGACAGTGACATCTCGGAAGACGATGAAGAAGTGGCCAACTTTGTCAGAAGATTAAAAAAGGGAAACAACGGCAGATATAAAGGTAAGATTCCATTGACTTGTTTTAATTGTGATGGTATTGGTCATTTTAATAAAAAAAATGTCCTCATAAGAAAAAGAAAATAAATGATGAAGATGATTCAAATAGAAAACAAATGTATAAAGACAAAAGAACCAAAAAGAAAGTCTTCAAGAAAAGTTTATGCACCAAAAAAGATAGTTCCTCATCAGATGAAGATGAAGTCAATGAAAGTGAAATGGAAAGAGTTATATTCATGGCAATAGAAGATTCCGATAAAGAAGACACCAAACAAGAATATGAAGAGGAATAAGTTGACTATCGATAAGAATCGTTGAGTGATATAAAAGTTATAAAAATAGAAAATAAGAAAAGCAAGAAGCTCCAAGCAGAACTAGACAAGAAAGAAGACACTCAAGAACTAGAGTAGATGATCATAGAATTGAAGGTTCAAATAGAAGAAGATAAAAGAATTGAAGAAGCACTCAAAGAACAGTTAGAAGAAAGAGATAGGATCATTGGAAATTTGGAAGAAAAGATTGTCACATTGAGAAAGGATCTTCAAAAGAAAAATATACAGAACAACTAAAAAGTTTTGGATGACATTATCAGCAGTCAAAGGCCTAATCATGACAATTCTGGACTTGGATATAATCAAACAGAAAATGGATTAAGCTCCCAAATGACAGATCAAGAAACATATCCAAAAAGCTATGCAAAAACAGTTAGATGGGATAGGAAGTTCTACAAGGAAGATCAGAGGGACACTCCTCCATCGAGAAGATTCAAATTTCAGAATCAACGACAGTCAAAAACAAACATGCCTCAAGAAGAAGAACGATTCAGAAGAGTAACTCCTTTCAGAGTATCTTCAACTCCCAGGTATCAAATTATCTTTTTTGGTTTATGTTATGAATGCAATAATTTTGGACATAAAGTTGTAAATTGCATAGCTAATAACAGGAATAGAAACAACTTTGAAATTCATACACAAAATGGTTATCCAAGAAGGCCTAGTGAAACACAGAAAAGAAGCTACAACATGTTTGAATCATTGAGAACTGAAGTGGAATGCTACAAGTGAAACAACTTTGGACACATGGCCAAAGATTGTAGAATGACAGTCCCTCCTAGAGAATCACAATAGAATAACAATAGTCACAGAAAGGAACCTCAAAAGAGAACATGGATAAGAAAGAAGAATCAGTATAGCAATGAAGAATGCACACTCACTCTACAAGCTAATCATAAGAAATGTGGTTTGTATGTTAACATTGGTTTTTCAAAGAAAATGACAGGTGATGAAGACATGTTTCTAACATTGAGAAAGGAAAGAGATGGATCAGTTTCCTTTGGAAACATCGACTCAGGTAGAATCATTGGAAAGTGCACAGTCGAAATTGAAAACAAGGATACCAAGGTAGAAAATATTCTACTAGTGGAAGATATGAAACACAATCTTCTAAGTGTAAGTCAAATGTGTGACTAAGGTCACAAGCTTATGTTCGATTCACAAAAATGTGAGATAAGAAAAGCAGGTTCAGGAAAATTGGTTGCAACAACTGTAAGAACTTCAAGAAACATATATGTATTAAGTGAAATTGGGAATGAAAAGTGTTTTCTAGGGAAGGAAGATGAAGTTTGGCTATGGAACAAAACAATGGGTCACATAAACTTCTATAACCTCATCAAAGTCAGCAAAATGTAAGCAGTTAGAGATGCCACAGATCACGAAGCCAGCCAACATTTTATGCAAGAATTGTCAACGCGGAAAGCAAACAAATATGAGATTCAAATCAAAGGAATACTCAATGACAAGGTCACTGAAAATTGTGCATATTGATCTACTTGGACCAACTAGAACAAAGGGTTTAAAAGAACAAGAAACACTTTATGTTAATGGTTGATGATTATATAAGAATGACTGCAGTTGTTTTTCTCAGGAATAAGTCATAAGCATTTGAAAACTTCAAGGTATACAAGGAAATGGTTGAAAATGAAATGGATTCAAAAATCAAATGCTTGACATTTGATAATGGAGGAGAGTTTACTTCAAAGGAACTTATATATTTCTACAGCAGGCATGGTATAAAAAGGAAATTATTCGTTTCTAGAACACCTAAATAGAATGGGGTCGTCTAAAGAAAGAATGGGATAGTACAGGAAATGGATCGAACAATGTTAATGGATTCCAAGTTGATAGATTTTTTTTGGACACATGCAGTGCATACAACAATTCACATTCAGAATAGAGTAATTCTCAAGAACAATAGTGAAAACATTCTTTACGAGCTATGGAAAGGACTACCAACAAATGTGATGCACTTCAAAGTCTTTGGAAGAAAATGCTACATCAAAAGAGAAGATGGAAGAATGGGAAAGTTTGATTTTTGTGTAGACAAAGGCGTAATTTTTGGTTACTCAAGTACAAGGAAAGCATACAAATGTTACAATATAAGGCTTAACAAAATTGTGGAAAGCATCAATGTAATGGTTGATGAGACAGGCGGATGAAAATTAAAGGAAGAAGAAAAAGAGTCAGTGGAATAGTTTTACGAAGAAGAAGCAAAGGATGAAGAAGAAATGGAAGGGGAAGATGAAGAAGATCAAATATAAGTAGAAGAGCAAGAACCACAAGTACCTCCAAAGACACCTAGAAAACGAATACAGAAGAATCATCTGTTAGATCAAATTATCGGGAACAAAGATGTAGGAGTTGAGACTAGAAGAAGAATTCATTCACAAAAACAACTACACCTAGCACTCTTATCTTTGGTTGAACCAAACAGTTTTGAAGAAGACAACAAGGATGAATTATGAAGAATTAGATCAGATAGAGAAGAATGGCACTTGGGAATTGGTTCCAATACCAAGGTACAAGAATGTGAATGACACAAAATGGGTCTTCATAAATAAATTGAATGAATATGGACATGTTACTAGGAACAAAGCTAGATTGGTATGTAAAGGATACACACAGATTGAAGGTATCGACTTTGAAGAGACATTTTCTCCGGTTGCTAGAATGGAAGCAATCATATTGATACTAGCTTATGCATGTTCAAAGAATTTTAAAGTGTATTAGATGGACGTGAAATCATAATTTTTGAATGGAGAACTAGAAGAAGAAGTCTACATTGAGAAACCAGAAGGATTTCAGTTATCAAAAAATGAAGATTATATTTGCAGATTAAAGAAGGCTTTGTATGGTCTCAAACAAACTCCTAGAGCATGGTATTCCAAACTATACATATACTTACAGTAACAAGGATTCAGAAAAGGAAATGCAAACATCAACCTCTACATCAAGGTAACTCAAGATAGTATTTTATTAATTGAAGTTTATGTTGATGATATTATTATTGGAAGTGATGATGACAGGTTCAACCAAAAATTTGAAAAGGATATGCAGAATGAATTTGAAATACCATTACTTGGAGAACTATTCTTATGTTGATTAAGGTTGGTTGTCATTGATGTCAACCCTTGAAGAAAGCCCGATAGAACAAAGGTTTGGGTAATGGACCTAAGTTTGTTTGATTTAAAGATGACTCATTATTTTCTTGTCATGGTTGATAATAAGTACAAATGGATGAACTCCAAAGTGGTCCCCTTGTGGTGAAATCCCTCACGGGAAAACGCTTTGCGGATTGAGTTATCCTAGAAGTATGGTTAGATAACCCATGCTTATTTGTGGAATAATGAGATGAAGGTCAGTGAATTTTTCATTGAAACTATCCTAGATGGATATTTCTTGTCATTCCATTTCTAGTGGTATGTGGAATGTCACATAACTCCTCACGGTTAGAGAGTTATGGCCATGAGAAGTTGGAGAACCCAGGTTTGGGTAATGGACCCAAGTTTGTTTGATGGATAATGGTATGATTTTTTATATATATGCAGGTAATACCATTCTATATGGATATTACATGTCATTCTATTTATGGTGGTATGTGGAACGTCACATAACTCCTCATGGTTTGAGAGTTATGGCCTTACGAAGTTGGAGGCCCCTCATATGTCATCTAGAAGCCCCAAAAGGTCAAAGTAGTCAAAGTGGTTTAAGATATTTTAGAAGGTAAATAATAAAGTGAAGTGATAAGTGTACTATAATTCAAAATGAATACAAAACAAGTTATTTAAATAATAAATTTAATGGAGAAATTAGAAGTGGGTTAACCCTAAAATAAGGAAAGTGGGCAAAGTGAGCTAGAAGATGTTTTGAAGGAAGCTACTTGGAGAGTATAAATAAGAGGAAAGGCTCTCTCATTTTAGATCACACTTGAGAATATTGAATATCTATAGGTGTCTGAGGTAACCAAAGGATATCTAAGCCGAAGTTTAGAGGGAAGGTGAAGAAAAGAAGGTTAGAATTCAAGGGAGGATAAATTCTTTTGATGATGCTTTCTAAGGTATGTTATTTACAAGTCATCTCACCATTTTCGCAATAACGTTTTTTGATCCCGATTTATGTAGGGACACAATGAAATACATAAATACACATAAACGCATAGATGCAATGGAAATAAGAATTCATTTCATTAATAACAAATGAATGAAAAATGCTTACAAACAGAATGGAAATAAACTAGCTAGGGCATTGGTAGCTTATCTCTAAGAAGATATGTGGCAGCTACTAGCCTCTGAAATGCCTGTTACAATGAGGCTCAAAGGCCTATATATTACTAAGAAACAATGGAAAACCCTAAACATCCAAAAACCTAACCCTAGGAGATGAA
>SNQJ01S0082109.1:44091-64687 GCA_010110895.2 Picea sitchensis
ACTAGGAGGTATAATTACAACTAATGGCCTAAAGCCGACATAAATAAAATAACATTACTAATCTAAATTACAACTAATGGCCTAAAGCCGACATAAATAAAATAACATTACTAATCTAATATGACCCAATTAAGGGGTAATGAACCAATATTAGGGCTTAACACAGAATCCCTAGCTCACAGAAAGAAGTTTGAAGCTTCTTAGGGCATGTTGGATATTATAGGAGATTCATTCAAATTTTCACAAACTTGTTTTCCCAACTATTCAAATTGTTATCAAAAGAGGTTGAATTCCATTAGGATGAACAATGTTAGATTTCTTTTGAAATTTTAAAGAAAAAGATTTCAAGTGCCCATGTATTAAGGGGACCAAACTGGTCTCTTCCCTTTCATATATGCATTGATGCCTCAGATAATACTTTGGGAGTTGTTCTAGGCCAAAGATAAAACCAACTTCCTTATACTATCTACTTTGTCAGCAAAAATATCTCCCCTACCGAAGTAAATTATAATGTCACTGAGAAGAAATTCTTATTAGTAGTTCATGCCATTAATAAATTCAGACACTACATAACAGGGTATGAGGTTTTTGTGCACACAAACCACTCAACCATTAGGTTTTTAATGAATAAGCCTGTGACAAATGCTATAGTTACTAGATGGTTTCTAATATTGCAAGAATTCAATATTACTATCATTGACAGACCTGACAAAGATAACCTTGTTGTTGATTTCCTATCTAGACTTATTCATACAGGTGATAATGCACCAGTGGATGAAAATTTTTCTGGATGAAAGTTTGTTTTCTATTTCTACTTACATTCCTTGGTATGAATATGTGGATAACTATCTTGTAACAATAAAATTACCTCAGAATGTGTCCCCTCGAGAAAAACAGAGGTTTATTCAGCTGAGTGAAAATTATATGTGGCATGATTACTGTCTATATTGTACATGGCCTGCTTTGGTTATTAGAAGATGTGTATGGGAGGATGAGATGTATGACATCTTCAAAGCCTTCCATGATGGCCCATGTGGAGGCCATTTTGTTGATAAGAGGACAACATACAAAATACTACAGTAAGACTACTGTTGGCCAACTATTTTCAGATATGAAAAGAAGTATGTGTCTAGTTGTGGTGATTTTCATAGGATGGGGAAACCAACTACAAGTGATGAGATGCCTCTCCAAGATCAGGTAGTAATTGAACCTTTTGATAAATGGGCTTTGGAATTTTTCAGACGTATCAACCCCATGTCTCGAATAAGAAGGTATATACTGGTCTGTATATATTATGTGATTAAATGGGTAGAGGCTAAAGTTTTGTACTCTGCAAATGAACAATATGTTGTTGATTTTCTATTTGAAGACATATTTACTCTTTTTGGTGTTCCACGAGAAATAGTGACAGACCAAGGAACTCAATTTACCTCTAATCTAGTCAAATCCATTACTAAACAATATCATATTAAACATAGAAAATCCTCAACTTGTCACCCCCAAGAAAACAGACAAGTGGAATCAACTAACAAGGTGATAGAGGCTATACTTACTAAGACAGTTCAATTACACCATAAATACTGGGTTGATCGGTTTCCTGAGGCCTTATGGGCCTACAGAAAAACTTGGAGAAACACAACAAGCCATAGACCTTATGAATTGGTGTATGGGAAGCATGTGTTGCTTCCCATAGAATTCCAACTAAAAACTTTCAGAACCACTATGCAATTGGGAATGGATTTGGATGAAGCCCAAAAACATAGGATATTTCAACTGAATGAACTTGATGAAATCAAGCAGGATGCTCTTCATAGGAATACACTCAATCAAGAACAAAGGACTAAATGGAATGACAAGTACATCAAGAAGAATATTTTCAGCTAGGTTGTTGGGCCCTTCTATATGACAGTAGTGTTGACAACAATTTTTGTCAACATAACTTAGCCGGCAAAGCGTTGCTAGGCTTCCCCTCATTTTGCATAAAATCTTGCGAAACATTTGTGCTCGCTCCCACTGAACTGTTGCTACAAGGAAGATGTCTTTGGATATCATATCATGCGAGAACATTTTTATGATTTTGAAAAGGTATTGGCGATGATCATTGGTTGATATACATGTTAGATTTTTATTCGAATAAGGATGGTTTTCATGGTGCTTGAACAAAAATGTCGTAGTTCTTGATCTATGTTTTGAAGGGCTTGTTATTTCATTTCCCACATTCTTGGCCTTGTCATAATTTCCTCGTAACTTCAATTCCTTTCTCGTGCTTCACTTTTATAACATTTGGTGATGTTATTACCATAATTTGAATTATATTTTTGGGCACTTTTTCATGACATATCCAAGGATAATTACTTTATGTTATGTGGGATGTTGTTCCACTTTATTCAAACCATGTGTTTACCTTGGCTTTACTAACTATCGTATTCCATATCCTATTTTTCTCTTTTCAAAAAAAAAAAGAAACCTCTTACCATGCCCTTTTGTTATGGATTTAACCAGATTCCATGCCTTACCCATTATTCAAGAGTAAAAATAATTATTATATGAAAGCTATGTCATGATCCCAATTTCCAAAAAATTTCTTATGTCGCTCCTAAAATATCAAGAGATTTCAAGACTATCACACTTCTCAAATTATCTTTTTTTGGCATTATCCTTCTATTGTTTCACACTATGGGAGGTATTATTCAATGTCATGGCAAGGCATAAAGTTCGTTTATATATGTAATGACAAGGCATGAGATGAAGGTTTGAAATATTTCGACTTTATTCAAGATCAAAATATCGGGCCTGGTGCAATGTTTTCCTGTAACTCATTTTGGTGATGAGTTGCATCATTTTGGTTGGAATGCATGTAGATCTTGCCATGGAATGCTTCTTCCCAAAGGCATTATCTCATCATTACCTTCATTGGTATCAGGTTGTATTCATTCTATTAATACTACCAAGGATTCACGATGTCCTCACATAGCTCATTGCCTCGCGTCTAGTGATATTTTAATCTCTTGCCTTGGATACAAAGATGGCAATGCAGAGGGCAGTGGATTTTTGCTTCTAGACTCAGATTTAAATGTAAAAAGAAGGTAATAAAAAATAGGTGACAGTTCTAATTTTGGCTATGACTTTTGGTATTAACCATGACACAAGACAATGATCAGTTCATCCTGGGGGGGCACCTGCATCTTTTAAAAAAGGATTCAATCCTCAACATGTTTTAGATTTCTTATATGGAAAGAATTTATTGTGTATAGTTGGCTTGATGGTACATTAAAAAAAAATTATATGTGAAAAGAAAATGGACAACAATGATAGTCTGATGTTCCAGATGTTCAAGGTAAGCGTTTGAGGGGAGAATCACAGATGATTCAGCTAATCTTGGATGGGAAATGAATATACGTGAAAAAATTTCGTTTTAGTGCCTGGGACCATCAGTTCTACCCAGAACTCATAGAGAAAGGTTCTCATATGTTGCATATTGATTGCGATACAGAGAAGGGGTAACTTGTTGACTTCTTTGTATATTTTGAAATGAAACTAGAAGGGCTCATCGAAAGGAGGGATTGTTGCCTTTGCCAAGTTTGAGGAGAGCTGTAAAGAAATGGAAAGAGAAAGGTGTATCTATAAGTATTATCTCGACCGTATACCTAAAGGCCAGGCAGAATATCTTTACAAAAAATTTGTTATGTTCAGAAAACAGTATGGTGACACAGGATGTATATCTGAAAGAACGATTTTAAACTACTTGCAGTTGGGCATCATCTTTTCAAAGCTCTGATTATTGTTTTTGTTTTTTTTTTCTCCTATTCACAACTGGTAAAATCAAAATAATATCCATGCCTGACCTATCCATTTGAAATAAATTACACTAAGAATATGTTCATCGTGTGATTTGAGATCAAGCACAAGCCTTTTGGGATACTCGTTTGAATATTTGTATAGAGACTGCTCAGGCCCTGGCATTTCTTCATAGTCTTGAACCACCTATACTCCACAGAGACATAAATTATACTAATATTATGTTGGATGAACACTTCCAAGACAAAGTGGCAGATTTGGGCTCTCAAGATTTGTGTCATTAAATGCAACCCGTGTTTCCACTTCTCCATAGGGCACGCCGGTATATATTGACCCAGAATACCACCAATGCTTTCAACTCACAGACAAATCAGATGTTTATAGATTTTGGGTTGTTTTTATGGAAATCATCTCAACCAAGATAGTTTTGGACACAAATAATACTAGAAGAGTAGAACCAACGGCTCCAGTAGCGAAATTCCTGAGATCATCAGATATTCTCCTCAGTTTTGATGGAATTGATATTTCTAATGTTGGAACTGTCCCTTTTAGGCGTGGTGAGAGTATAGGTTTTAGTTGCCTTGTTTCATAGAAGAATAGAGGAGAGCATGTCAGAGTCAAAATTCTACGTGATTATGAGTATCATGAATTTGATCTTGAGCTTTCTACTCACAAGCGCCTAGTCCCTACACATATAAAGAGGAAGCCTCCATCTTATTATATCATAGTTGGCTTTGTATTTTCAGCTATTTTTGTGCCATACCTTCGTTCTGAATACAGTATGGAAAGGATTATGACTACGATGCTCCAGTAAAACGATTGGACAAGCTATTGGATTCTATGGAAAGAACGGAAGACGAACAATTGGTAGTGATTTCTTAGACATGGTGGAAAAATGCAAGGCAATTCTTCTTGTTGTGAAAAATCAATTAAATTATTTGTGTCAAGCTACATATAAAATCAAATGGAAAATAATTATAATACATGAAGAAAACACAAACAAATGTCACAGTACTAATAAAAACCAATTAGTTTTGTTAAGTAATGTGTTATGGAAAGTTTAAAGTTCGGTTATGAAACTACCAACCGAACAAACGGTCTACCAAAGGAGGTAAAACAAAGCAGCGCGCAAACATTGGGGGGAGAAATTTTTCTGAAGATAGATATTTCTGAAGGACAAAAATTGAAGAAGTAAAGACTGAGAGAGAACTTTGGCAGAAATTTCAGAGAATAGTATGTTGGGAGTGCTATGAGGATTGTTTCATTTCGTCCTTTTCTTACATCTTCAGCAGAGATTGACAAAATCGTCGGCAGCAGGGGGTCTTATGAAGAAGCGAAGAGGATAAGCGAGGATGAGCTTGCTGGCCTTCACAAAGTAAATATTTACATGTTAAGTTTGTTGTATTAAGGCTCGATTTGATTCGGTGCTAATTAGTTTCTATATGCAGGTTTTCTCCTTGTGATTCACCACCATGGCTCCATTCCTTCTTGGCTCAGCTTTCTTTTTCTTTTTCATGCTTGGTCTTTCTATTGTACATTGTTTCTAGAGGGGCTAAAGACCATATACCTGGCCCTAGTCTATGTAGAGACTTACAGATTTTGAAGATTTATGAATTTGTATGAGAAGCCTTTTAATTGAAAATCATTTCTTTCTCACTCTGAACTATCTCTTGATCTTTCTTTAAAATCCTCGGTTTTCCTCATCTTTATTTATTTAACACTTTGATTTCATAATAATAAAAAATTAGATAAAATTTTAAAAGGACAAACAAAACATATTTATTTTGTAAATAATCATGTTTATAAATTTTATTTACTAGTTGATTAGTGTGCATAAACTTTTGTTTATTTTACTATTTTTTTATTTTATTTTTTTAATTACATCCTAACTTATAAATAAAAAAACATAAAAACGTTATATCATAAAAAATGTTATTTATATGCACTTCAAACTAATGGATGTAATAAACTTCTCTTTTAATTTAATCACTTTAAAACTATCATGGTTTATTTACTTTCTTCGGCTTTTAGTTAACTTTTCTTTAGTTACCTTTTTTTTCCTAAAATAAAAACAAAAGTATTACCTTCCATTTTTTATTTTTTTATTTGCATTTATTTTATTAGTTTTAGTTTTGTTACTTCAAATGTATAGAGTAATTAAATTGTAAATAGCATGAAGATCATAAATTAAATAAAAATTAAATATTGCTAAAAGGAAAATCACAAGGCAAAGTAATCTATGCTTGGATTGTAGGTTAGGAGAAAATTGGCCTAGAGTTCAATGCGCTTTCTTGTCCGGGGCTTAAAGCCTAGGGTGACATTCCCACCTCTTCTTTCCTAGCCCTGCGAGAGATAGAAAATGTTGATGTTGGAGACTCTCCAGTCTCTTGACGTCAACATATTTTTTGCGACCATACTAGGGAGAATCGTTCAATGGTTCGTTCCTATTTTTTGTTTTAATTATTTCAATTTTTACTTTTCCTAGACCTCAATGTCTCAACCGATTAGAAGCATGTTCGGTGGTTGTAACCCTGTGGTTTCAGCTACCAACCCTTGGAAAGTTGTTCACAATTATGGTTTGTTTGAGTTTGAAGAAGACCTAAACAATTCCCCTTGGTTTGTACCCACTCCCTTGAAGTTTGTTCACCCGGTGAACCCTTTACCTCACAAATTCAAGCATCATTTTCCTCTCTTCCATGGAGATGGAATTGTTACAGTGATTGAACATCTTCGTGTGTTTTCGAATGCTTGTGCCATTCTCAGAGTAAATAATAATGATAGTTGTATGTTGTTGTTTATGGATTCCCTTAAAGGCGATGTCATCGCCTTATTTTCCAGCCTTCCCAATGGATGTATCTCTACCTGGTTTGAATTGTCTTACTGGTTTACTTCTACCTTTGGGCATTTAGATAGTCCTTACAAGCATCTTAATAGGTTTAATCAATACGCATAAAGGATAATGAGAGCATTCTTACTTTTAATCTCCAATTTATCAAGTCATATAATTTAATTCCTACGCCCATTCGCCCTACCAACTTGACTGCCCTATTGCATTACTACAAACTTTTACCTCCTCTTTACCAATGGAGGTTGGAAGAAAAGAATGTTCAAAACCTAGAGCTAGCTCTATCCAGTTGCCTCGACTTCGAAGACAAAATCTGTAGAACAGGTTACCCCTTTGGCATCTATGATTCACACAAGGATTTTCCTTCTTTAATTCCTGTCATTAAGAGCTTACAAGATCGCATGTTCTCCCTAGAGTCTCAATCTTCAAATCATGATAGGAGTATATCTCGGGAGCCCTCTCTCTCGGGGCCTAATTATAATGAATCAAATACTTGTGGTAAAGAGCTTGGATGTGAAGAGGATTATGATTATATCATGATGCTTAGTGACCAATCCATCTCTCACATCTCAAACATCACCCCTCGTGACCCTCATGGAAAAACTCAATCCCAAAGTCATCTTTCATTTTGAGCCTTTTATCCGCACGCATGTGATGGAGAATTTGATTATACAGATAAAGAAACTGAGGTTGATCATGTCGAACCAATTTATGATGCATTTTTATTTGTTGATGATGCTAATGAGTGGTAAAATAATGTTGACCATTATGTCTTTAATGATGCATGTGAGGAATCATGTTTCGAAGTTATCCATGAATTCAATCAAGATCTCAAATGATATAAAAAAAATTATAATCCTTTGTTTCAATCAAAAGAGGATAAAGAACCTCACATCATCAAGCATGTCCCTCCTAGGTGCACTTTTTATTTCGATAGTGAATATTGTAGGGACATGCCTATGTTTTTTAATCCATGTTATGATTTTTCTTTGCATCATGATAACCTTGTTCTTGATAGAAAGGTCCATAAAGATGATACTAATTTGTTTGATGAATTCATGAATCATCCCTTTAAGTTACAAACCCTAAATTTTAAATCTGATCCAATCGATACTTTCAGTATTAAATATAAAGCATATATTGGTTTTCATGTCTTGGAGGTTGGTGATCGCTTATTTTGGGTATTGAGTAATCATTTCTCCACACCTATACATCTGTTGGTTGGCATTGTTGTTGTTCCTCTACGCATGAATTTTTCAAACTCATAAGACCCACATGCAAAGAAGGAGACACATTCCTTTACGCTAAATTTCATTCGACCTGAGTCTAAGCTAATGGTTTTCTTTCCTATGTATATAAATAAACAAAAAAATAAAAAAATGAATACTAATAATAATAAAAAATTGGGAAGGGATAGATTAGTTTTGGGTTGATTTCACATTTACTCAGTTTCTTTTCTTGCTTATTTTTTCTTTTTTCCTTTCTTATGGTCAGAAATGATGGAGCAATGATTGGTGATATTAAAAGGTAAGTTATCTGTATATTTTTAACTGATTGACCAAATGTGTTTTGGTGGACAACAGACTTGCAGGTGAACTAAGTTGCCTTCCTTTGTCATAATCCCTCGCTTGTCTACCATATGCTTTCTATGCAAGACATCCTCGCTTGTCACATTCGTCAGTCCTATTCCTATATTCCTTCTTTACCTTTCTTCATCCTCTTCATTTTGAGATGCCTCCAGCATACACATTGTGGATTCTTAGCATTAAACTTGTGTCTTCCCCTCAACGCACATCCATGACAATTTTCTAGCATTGTAATCATTTTGTCAAGATATAAAGAGTCGTCCCTTCGGGTTATACAATAGGACCAAACCCCCTCATTCTTACCACTTTCCATGATTTATTCCACGAATTCTCAATCCATGAATCCCTTGACCTCCATCATGTCCCCCCCTATTGTATAACCTGGTCCACCCAACCTTATTAGCCTTTATGTGTCCCACAATGAGTCGCCCTCAGTCCTATCATTACCCTTCCCTTCTCCTTTCCTGCAGAGAATCAAGGATTGTATGTTATTGTTTAAATCTTTCATGCCACTATAAGAGACGCACATTTGTTGGTTGGAAATTGTTGACAACGATTTTTGTCAACAATACTTAGCCGACAAAGCGTTTCCAAGCTTCCCCTCATTTTGCATAAAATATTGCAAAAACTTTGTGCTCGCTCCCACTAAACTACTGCTACAAGGAAGATGTCTTTAGATATCGTATCATGCAAGAACATTTTTATGATTTTGAAAAGGTATTGGTGATGATCATTAGTTGATATACAGGTTACAGTTTTATTCGAATAAGGATGGTTTTCATGGTGCTTGAATAGAAATGTTGTGGTTCTCGATCTATGTTTCAAAGGACTTGGTATCTCATTTCCCACATTCTTGGCCTTGTCATAATTTCCTTGTAACTTCAAGTCCTTTCTCATGCCTCACTTTTATAACATTTGGTGGTGTTATTACCATAATTTGAATTATATTTTTGGGCACTTTTTCATGACATATCCAAGGATAATTACTTTATGTTATGTGGGATGTTGTTCCACTTTATTTAAACCATCTGTTTACCTTGGATTTACTAACTAGCGTATTCCATATCCTATTTTTCTCTTTTCAAAAAAAAAAGAAACCTCTTACCATGCCCTTTTGTTATGGCTTTAACCAGATTCCATGCCTTACCCATTATTCAAGAGTAAAAATATTTATTATATGAAAGCTATGTCATGATCCCAATTTCCAAGATTTTTCTTATGTCGCTCCTAAAATATTAAGAGATTTCAAGACTATCACACTTCTCAAATTACATTTTTTTTTGGCTTTATCCTTATACTTTTTCACACTATGGGAGGTATTATTCAATGCCATGGCAAGGCATAAAGTTCATTTATATATGTAAAGACAAGGCATGAGATGAAGGTTTGAAATATTTAGACTTTATTCAAGATCAAAAGATCGGGCTTGGTGCACCGCTTGCCTGTAACTCATTTTGGTGATGAGTTGCATCATTCTGTCATTTTGGTGATGAGTTGCATCATTCTGGCTAGAATGCATGTAGAACTTTCCATGGAATTCTTCTTCTCAAAGGAATTATATCATCATTACCTTCATTGGTATCATGTTGTATTCAAGCTATTAATACTTCCAAGGATTCATGACACCCTCACACTGCTCATTGCCTCGCGTCTAGTGATATTTTAATCTATTGCCTTGGATACAAAGATGGCAATACAGAGGGTAATGGATTTCTGCTTCTAGACTCAGATTTAAATGTAAAAACACGGTAATAAAAAACAGGTGACAGTTCTAAGTTTGGATATGACTTTTGGTATTAACCACGACACAAGACAATGATCAATTCATCCTGGGGGGAACCTGCATCTTTTACAAATGGATTCAATCCTCAACATGTTTTAGATTGCTTATATGGCAAGCATTTATTATGTACAGCTGGCCTAATGGTACATTAAAACAAAGTTATATGTGAAAAGAAAATGGACAACAATGACAGTCTAATGTTCCAGATGTTCAAGGTAAGCGTTTGAGGGGAGAATCACGGATGATTCAGCTGAGCTTGGATGGGAAACAAATATACGTGAAAATTTTCGTTTTAGTGCCTGGGACCATCAGTTCTACCCAGAACTCATTGAGAACGGTTCTCATATGTTGCATATTGATTGCAATACAGCGAAGGGGTGACTTGTCGACTTCTTTGTAGATTTTGAAATGAAACTAGAAGGGTTTGTCGAAAGGACAAATTGTTGCCTTTGTCGAGTTCGACGAGCATTGTAAAGAAATGGAAAGAGAAAGCTGTATCTATAAGTATGCCCTTGAACATATACCTAAAGTCCAGGTAGAATATCTTTACAGAAAATTTGTTATGTTTGGAAAACAGTATAGTGAAAAAGGAGGTATATCTGAAAGAACGATTTTAAACTACTTGCAGGTGGGCATCAGCTTTTCAAAGATCTGACTATTGTTTTCGTTTTGTTTTCTCCAATTCACAACTGGTAAAATCAAAATAAGATCCATGCCCGACCTATCCGTTTGAAAGAAATTACACTAAGAAGATGTTCATCGTGTGATTTGAGATCAAGCACAGGCCTTTTGGGATACTCATTTGAAGATTTCTATAAAGACTGCTCAGGCCTTGGATTTTCTTCATAGTCTTGAACCACCTATATTCCATAGAAACATAAATATACTAATATTTTGTTGGATGAACACTTCCAAGACAAAGTGGCAGATTTGGGCTCTCAAGATTTGTGCCATTAGATGCAACCTATATTTCCACTGCTCCACAAGGCATGCCGATATATATTGACCCAGAATACCACCAATGCTTTCAACTCACAGAAAAATCTAATGTCTACAACTTTGGGGTTGTTTTAATGGAAATCATCTCGTCCAAGATAGTTGTGGACACAAATCAGACTAGAAGAGTAGAACCAACAGCTCCAACAACAAAATTCCTGAGATCATCAGATATTCTCCTCAGTTTTGATGTAATTGATATTGCTAAGGTTGGAACTGTCCCTTTCAGGTGTGGTGAGCGTATAGGTTTTAGCTGCCTTGTGTCAAAAAGTACACAAGAGAGCACACCAGAGTCAAAATTCTACATGATTCTAAGTATCATGAATTTGATCTTGAGCTTTCTACTCACAAGAGCCTAGTCCCTCCACATATAAAGAGGAAGCCTCCATCTTATTATATCATAGCTGCCTTTGTATTTTCAGTTATCTATATGTCATACCTTTGTTCTGAATACAGTATGTAAAGGATTATGACTACGATGCTTCAGTAAAATGGTTGGACAAGCTATTGAATTTTATGGCAAGAATGGAAGACGAACAGTTGGTAGTGATCTCTAAGAAGGAACGGTCTACCAAAGGAGTTAAAATAAAGCAGTGCATAGCCATTGTGGGGAGAAATTTTTCTGAAGACAAAGATTTTTGAAGGAGAAAAATTAGAGAAGTAAATTCTAAGACAGAACTTTGGCAGAAATTTCAGAGAATAGTATGATGGGAGTGTTGTGAGGCATGTTTCATTTCATCTTTTTCTTACATCTTCAGCAGAGATTGATGGAATCGTCGGCAGCAAGGGGTCTTGTGAAGCAGCGAAGAGGATAAGAGAGGATGATCTTGTTGGCCTTCACAAGGTACAGATTTACTTGTTAAGTTTGTTGTATTAAGGCTCTATTTGATTCAGCGCTAATCAGTTTCTATATGCATGTTTTCTCCTTGCGATTCACCACCATGGTTCCATTCCTTCTTAGCTCAACTTTATTTTTTTTTTCATGCTTGGTCTTTCTATTTTACTTTGTGTCTAGAGGGGCTAAAGACCATATAACTAGCCCTAGTCTACGCAGAGACTTGCAGATTTTGAAGATTTATGAATTTGTATGAGAAGCCTTTTAATGAAAATCATTTCTTTCTCACTTTAAACTATCTCTTGATCTTTCTTTAAAATCCTCAGTTTTCCTCATCTTTATTTATTTAGCACTTTGATTTCAGAATAAAACAAAAAGTTAGATAAAATTTTAAAAAGACAAACAAAACATATTTATTTTGTAAATAATCATGTTTATAAGTTTTATTTACTAGATGATTAGTGTGCATAAACTTTTTTTTATTTTACTATTTTAATTTTATTATTTTTTTTAATTACATTCTAACTTTAAATAAAAACATAAAAACGTTATATCATAAAAAAATTATTTCTATACACTTCAAACTAATGTATGTAATAAACTTCTCTTTTAATTTAATCACTTTAAAACTATCATGGTTTATTTACTTTCTCTAGCTTTTAGTTAACTAACTTTGTTTTATTTACCTTTTTTTTTCTAAAATAAAAACAAAAGTATTACCTTCTATTTTTTATTTTTTTATTAGTTTTAGTTTTTTTATTTCAAATGTATAGAGTAATTAAATTGTAAATAGCATAAATATCATAAATTAAATAAAAATTAAATATTGTTAAAAGGAAAATTACAAGGCAAAGGAATCTATGCTTGGACTGTAGGTTAGGAGAAAATTGGCCTAGAGTTCAATGTGCTTTCTTGTTCGGGGCTTAAATCCTAGGGTGACATTCCCGCCTTTTCTCACCTAGCCCTATGAGAGATCGAAAATGTTGATGTTGGAGACTCTCTATCCTCTTGACGTCAACAAGTAGGTTCAAGAATTTTAAAGGTAAATTGTCCACTCGATGGTTGGGACGCTATGAAGTAGACACAGCTTATGACAATGATTCAATGAAAATAAAAACCATTGATGAATATCATACCTCCTTTGTTGTAAATGGGTATCAATTGAAAGTTTTTCAGAAGCCTCTATCTAAAGAGGATTTTATCAAACAAGTTCTTCAAAATTCTGAAATGCAATTGGTAAGCAAGAGGAGTTCTCCTCCTGTTGAACCACCACTGTAATTTTTTGTTGTGTGATTTAAATTAACGTTGTACATATATGTATATAGGTGTGTTGTTAGATAGAGATTTTTGGTGTTACTAACAAAAGCAAAATATAATTGTGTTCTCATGTAGATAAGAAATAAGGAGGACATATGTCAGGTGTAAGTTTATTCCTTTATCCATCCTTGGTAGATTACTTATGGAAAAGGAGCCTAATGGAGTTTTCTTTAAGTTTTTCAGACTCCTAAACATTGAAAACATTAGCGAACATTAAATGTTCTGGGCTCGAGAAAAATCCAGAGGATAGTAGATGGAGTTTTCTTTAAGTTTTTTAGACTCCTAAAAATTGAAAACATCGGCGAGCATTAACTGTACCGGGCTCGAGAAAAATCCACGGGACAGTAGATGGAGTTTTCTTTAAGTTTTTCAGACTCCTAAAAATTGAAAACACCGGCAAGCATTAACTGACCTGGGCTCGAGAAATATCCACAAGACAGTGGTATTTAGGGTTTTCATTTCTAATAAAATGGAAGTGGCAACAGAAGCAGTGGTTATTCTGGTTCCAAAAAGAGGAGGTTTATACATCTCTACAAGAGGATGTCCAGCTATAGTTTCCTTCTTGTTACAGAGCTTGGATCCCAATCATTGGATATTTTTCCTCATTTTAGACACAAAGAGAAGCCTACAAGTTTTCAGGTAACGTGTCAAAGCTTCATCTTGTACTGAAAAAAATAATCTTTGAGTTCATCCGGTACTGGAAAAGACTCTTTGTGTTCATTTGGTACTAAAATGATTTTTTCTATGTTGATTTGGTACTAAGTCTGTACAGATGGGACAAACCTGTGTTCCATATGTACAGAGAAATGAAGGAGCAGTAGGCATGCAAAGAAAAATTTGAAAGGGTTGGTTGGGTTCCCTTCTTAGAAAAATTCAGAGGACATCATGAGGGCGTATCTCACGCCTTCACCCAGAGTTATGATGGAGAGAGTGTCCAGTTGGGGGAACTAAAACTAACAATAACTGAAGCCACAATGGCAGAAGAAACAAAGTTACCTTATGTTGGAGAGAAGTATTTCAAACGCATCATAATTGATAGGAGCCTCTATCATAAATTTTTGAAGCCCGAGCACTTGGACCCAGATTGGACAAAAGGTATCTCCAAAAGTTGGATCAAAGAAGAATATTCGACAATGCTTGTCTACTTGCAGAAGTGTTTAACTTATGAAGGGAGGTATGCAGTAATTTTCCTTTATCATTTAAGGCTCTTGTTTCATTTTGAAGGAGGACCCCAAATAGACTTTCCCCATTTTCTTTGGATGATTCTGAATAACATGGTGAGAGGGGTTAAGTATGCCTCTAAGAAGCCTAAAACCAGCATCTGCCACCATGGGATGATGAAACTATTGGTTTTTCATGAGTTGAGAAAACAAGACAGTAGTTAGAAGAAACTCCTTACAGAAAATTTTGCTCAAGAATTTTCTAAGTCTGTAGAAGGAAATATAACAGGGGAACATAGTAAGGACTCAGCAAGGAAGAAGGGGGATAGTATAAAGAAACAAAATAAATTCATTAGTGAAGTAGATTATGTTGGACCTAGCTCACTAAAATATGTAAGCAAATTGAAAAATGGAAATACAGTAGTGTTAAGTGAACAGCATGCACCTATGGTGGAACGGTCATCCAAAACCAATAAAATTCACCCAAACTTGTACACTAAAAGCAAAACATGGACTAGTAAGAAAAAGAGGAAGAAATAGAGGCATGTTCATGATGCTGGAGAAATTGCAGGTAGTGTTCCCGAAGTAATTTTTGAGTTACCTCAGGAGCAGGTTGGAGAAATTGCAGATAATGTCCCAGAAGTAATTGTTGAATTACCTAAGGAGAAGGTTGGAGAATTAGATAAGACCCTTGAATCGATAGTCAAGAGTAAGAATAAACTTAGGGGCAATGAAGGAAGTGCTATAGCATAGTCCTCTAATATAAAGACAAGGACTACACCAGAGGAACAAGTTCCACCCCCTACATCTAAGTCCTCTGGAAGAAAGACAAGGAGTAAACCAAAGCAACAAGTTCCATCCCCTACATATAATCCCTCTGGAAGGAATATGAGTAAGGCACAGGAAAAACAAAGTCGAGTGCCCATTTCTGAGCCTAAAACGAAAAAAAAGGAGATCGTTTAAGGAGTAAATTTATATTCTTTTTGGCACACTCAAGCAAGTATCAGATCCAGTACGAAGAAACACTCGGAGCATGGCCAAGAAGCTGACAATTCCTCAAGTTCCTTATTTTCCAAAGGACCCATTGGACATTCCAGCCTCACTATAACAAGAAGAAATGTATGTGACAACTATTAGTGAAGTTGAGGAATTAGTGACGGAAACACTAAAGGATTTAAGGAGGGAAGTTGAAGCCAGGAAGGAGATAACTGAGAAAACATCACATGAACCTATCAATCCTCTAACCAAACATCAATTGGTGTTGAAATTTAAAAGTCTTACAAAACATAATGAAGAGTTGAAGCAAGAAGTAGAGGAGTATAAAGTTTTGGATAGGCACATCAAGAAAGAAAGTGTACAGTTGAAGCAGAGTAACCAAAGGCTACAAGACGAGCATGATGAGGTCTCTGCCAAGCTCAATAAAGTTATGTGCCTAATACAGTATACATAATCTATTAAGAGGGAGCTTAAGGATGAGGCTTCAGGGTTGGATATCTTAAAACCAGGCAGTTAATGTTCAAGCAAGGTGGAGGACAACACCAGTTTTGAAATTTTGAGGACTGGTTCAATAATTTTTGCATGAGGACATGAAATGACTTGGGCATGGGGGAAATATTGAGTCTCCTTTTTATCACCTCCAATTTCCTTATATTGTCCCATATCCTAACAAATTTTGCCTCATACATATGCATTATCTGCCTATTTTCCTCAACAGACATGTCTTTTAGCCATTTTTGTGTACATATGAGGTAACTTATGTTTAATCATGATTTATGATATTTATTAATGATTGGGATTGAATAATTGATGTTTAAATCTCTCTAATTACTTTGAATGATATAAGAAGACCTTATGAAAACATCTCTTATTCATCTGGTACCTGTTTCGGCATTCATCTGGTACTTAGCTCGTCCGGTACCTATTTCTGCGCTTGCCTGCTACCTATCTTTGCGATCATCTGGTACCAATGTTGATTTCGTCTGGTACCTATTTCTGCACTCATCTAGTACCTGTTCTTGTGTTAGTCTGGTACCCATTTATATGACTGTGTGCTTATGGTACCGATTTATGTGATTTTGTGCATCCGATACCAGTCTTTTGCTCCAGCTATGCGCGTCTAGTACATGTTCTGTATTCGCAGGCTTGGGTGTTTGAATGAGGTTTTTCTCGATGGGTCCAAGGAATTTGTTGGCCCAAACATTATTTGTCCATTGAAGACTATGATACATTTCATCACTCATGCACTTTGTGTCATGAGGATGAAATCGTTCCCTTGAAAATCGATACATCAACCAATTGTAATATTTGTGAAAATATTTGATGTTATCTCCAGACTTTGATTGTAACGGTTGTTTCTCTTTAAAGAGAGAGCCTTGTATATGATAGATATATACAGAGATAGAATTAAGCATTGTTGTGTTGTAAGATTGATTCTTGAAGACTGTTGATTGTACCTTTTTTTTTTTGAAGTAATGATATAAATTACAGTTCATGGATTCTATGTCTGTGTTCAAATAATATCTTCTGTAAGTTCCTTTTAAGAGTTGCCTTGTTGGTACGGAAAGGGCCCATCGACCCAATCAAGTTAAGTTTCTTTGTATTTAGTTGTAAATATAATTTTGGTTTTCTTTGTGGATAGAATAATTTTTTGTTTAATCATAGCATCTAAATTTATTCCTATTATGTTTCAATGATACATTTGATAGCAGGACATATAGATGTGTGGTAATTTTAAGTGAGTGAGAGATTTGTGTGCAATGTAAGAATTCTAAGTGCAACTATTTCTGAGTAGTTACTTGTTATTTTTGTGTGTGTTTATGAAGGCAATTGCTTGTTAGACGATATGCTTGAGTGTTCATTTCTATTTTTCAAATCTAGGGACAGTTTAAATCTCCATATTTCACCCTACAGGAGCCTATAATGGAGTATCCCACCACACTTAGAGTTTATTCTAGAAGTGTTTAAACTACATCTTGAAAACACAAGAACAATCAATACCTCCATCTCTCACCCTGCATGCACCTATAATGGAGTGTCTTACTTTACTTGGTATTTCTTCTAGAATTGGTTGAGTTTTCTTTTAAATATGCAGAGTGTTAATTATTGTTAGTGTAGTTGCTCCAGGGGATCAAGTCAAAGGTCATATTTCCCTTTCATGAGCCAACAATGAAAAAATTCATCACATGAGCCATAATTTTAGATCATATGCTTGTTTATGAGTTTTTCTTTCTGATTTTTGAACTATGTGGAGAGTGTTATTTGAAAAGTGTGAAAAAAAAGCATTTCGTTTTAGAGTATTTTCTTATATAACTCACCAGACATAGGAATTTATCTGTTATCGGCACATATAGTGCATCAACTCTATTGATTATGAAACCAGATTGAAATATTAAATGATTGCAATAAACTGAACATATAATTGCACCAACACTTGTTGTGATATACTCTTCTTCTTATGTATTGAGTGCCATCAATGTATGCTTCCTACTCAACCATGAGATCATGCATGATCCCAAACTAAAACAATATCCGGAAGTAATCTTCTAATCCACTCCACTCCCCGCCCAGTCAAAATTTGTATATCTCTGCAGCTTCACATCTCAATCCATATCCAATTGTACCATGAAGGTACCTCAACATATGTTTTGATGCCATCCAATGTACCTATCTAGGTTCAACCATGTGTTGACTCAAGGTGTTCACTGCAAATAATATGTCTGACCTGGTGTTAACCAGGTACATCAAGGATCCAATCAATTGTCTGTACATCGTGGGATCCACCAAATATGAATATTTTTCACTCAAGAGCTTCAGATTTATCGTCATAGGTGTGGTCATGTACTTGCAGTCCATCATCCCGAATTTCTTCAGGATCTCAACAGTATATTTTCCTTGGCTAAGGAAAATATCATCTGATATTTTCCATACCTCCAATGCCAAAAAATAATGCATCGGACCTAGATCCTTCATCTCGAACTCTGAAGCAATCTCCCTATTAAAACCAACTATGAGATTCTCATCTCTTGTCAGAAACAGGGCATCCACATGTAGGATCAATGGGAAACCATCAAATAATTGTCGGATCTAGCATATCATGCCCTGGGTGCCTGCTTGGGCCCATACAAAGCCTTCTTCAATATGTAGACATGAGACTCCTTCTCATGTATCTTGTGGGTTCTCTATGTACACTTCTTCTCACTACCGGAGCAAGTGTCTTGTCATAATATTCTCCCTCTTGCTGGGATAATATCCAGGCCATAAATCAATCTTTTTACATCTCTATGCTACCATCTTCAACATGCTTGATCTTGTATAACAACTTGGAAGTCACTACTGACTTCCCTTCTGGTCTTAGAACCACTTCTCACACATCATTGTTCATGATGGAACGATACTCCTGCATCATGGAATCCTTGTATTCCTTCTTCTCAATAGCTTTTTCAATGGTGGAAGGATCCTAATCAATGATTTTTCTCATCAGAACCACATAGCTAGAAAACATATGTGGTTTTTGGAATTGAGGAAAAATGTATATCCAAGTCCTTCTGACCGGTTTCCTCTTCTATCATTGCAGTAAGGTCTATCGAGACAAGGAATTCCTCCCAGGAGATATCACATCTCCTAGAAGCCTCTAAATCTTCGATCTAGCCTCCTCAACTCATGGCACTTGTCTATCAGTGCTAGAAGATGTCTCTGTCTCCTATCTGAATATGAGAAGAAATACTTTATGAATGAAAGTCTCTAAGCCACTGACTCTCTCTAAGATCAAGTTCACTCTGAATCTGCATGTTGCCTCTGAATCTTGACTCCCTCTGAGTCTATACGATCTCCATAGCCATCTTCTTTCGTTGCATCTATTGACTTATTCTGAAGTTTGATATCCTATGGATTGTGTTGGCAGGTTGCTTATCCCTACTATATTCTAAGGGTTGACTCCCTCTGAAATATAGCTCCTTCTGAGATGGTACTTGGTGGGACCTCTTGCCTCACCACTGGTGGATTCATCTCCTTCTCTTCATAGTATGAATTATTAATGCCATGTATCTATATGAGAACATGCTTGTTTACTGCATCATTTCTAGGTAGGCCCTTCTGGCACTACTGACTCTTCTTGATGATCTCAAGAGTGGTCAAATTAATTGTACGGTCATCTTTGGAGCCTTCTACTCCTTACAGTAAATCTCCATAAGATATACTCTTCTTCATATTCTACTTCACATGGGTGTGTATGTTCATGTACACAGTTCTATGTCTCGGCTAGAGACAGTTCTAAATCATTGCCTCTTGCAACTGTCATCATAGCTCCTTCTCAGAGCCATCATCTGTGACCTAATATGAAAACCTTGAGTCTGGTGTTGTTTTCCTACTTGATTTTCATTATATTTTTCATATGCATGGAAACACCATTGTCTAAAACACAAATTCTTCATCCTTTTATGACTTTGAGTGTTCTTCAACATCTGGTGCATGTGCATGGTGTTTCTTCTTCTCCTTTTCATTTCTATCTGGACATTGAAAGGAATAATGGCCCATCTTCTGGCAACTCTAGCATTTGACCTTTGATGCATCCTTATTGTAACGAGGCCTCTTAGACCTCTTCGAGTTGCCTTATTCCCTTTTATTTCTCTTCTTCACTTGGGAAACAAGTGCTTGATTTTCTTCCTCATTAGTATTTTGTGTCTTGGATATCATCCTGGATTCCTCTTGAGTGAAATCTGACCATAACTTGTCAAAATTAGGAAATATCCTTCTTGTGAAAATTCCTTGGACAAATAGGTCCCATGAGGGAGAAAATCCATTAAGTGTTGTGGTCATAAGTTGAACGTCTTCTATTGCATCTCCAATAGCTTCTAACTGATCCTTGATCTGTGAGATCCTTGTAAAGAAGTTGGCTATCGTCTCTAACTTATTCATAGTCACATTTCTGAGTTGATGTCATAGGGTAAAATTCCAACTAGTGTTCTTTCTTTCATAGAGTCTAGTTAGGGAATCAAAAATCTCCTTTTCATTATTTAATTCTAATACATTGGGTATCAGGTGATCCTCGATTGAGTCTGTCAAGATCCTCTTGGCATTGACCTCATTCTTTTTGAACTTTTCCTTTGCTTCTTCATCTTCAGGTTTTGGAAGCATCTTCTTGACATGATCCAATAATTCATTCTCTTCTAGAATGAGTTTTATTCTATGCTGTCAGGATCTAAAGTTATCTGCTCCATCCAATATATCCTCAACTCTCATATTGGTTGACATTTTCATCGGTAAAAACCCTAGCACTGA
>SNQJ01S0082109.1:64737-76191 GCA_010110895.2 Picea sitchensis
TAGCTGATTAGTGTGCATAAACTTTTGTTTATTTTATTATTTTTTTTAATTACATCCTAACTTTAAACAAAAACATAAAAACGTTATATCATAAAAAATGTTATTTCTATACACTTCAAACTAATGTATGTAATAAACTTCTCTTTTAATTTAATCACTTTAAAACTATCATGGTTTATTTACTTTCTCCAGCTTTTAGTTAACTTTGTTTTAGTTACCCTTTTTTTCTAAAATAAAAAACAAAAGTATTACCTTCTATTTTTTATTTTTTTATTAGTTTTAGTTTTTTTACTTAAATGTATAATGTATAGAGTAATTAAATTGTAAATAGCATAAATATCATAAATTAAATAAAAATTAAATATTGTTAAAAGGAAAATTACAAGGCAAAGGAACCTATGCTTGGACTGTAGGTTAGGATAAAATTGGCCTAGAGTTCAATGCGCTTTCTTGTTCGGGGCTTAAATCCTACGGTGACATTCCCGCCTCTTCTCACCTAGCCCCGTGAGAGATCGAAAATGTTGATGTTGGAGGCTCTCTATCCTCTTGACGTCAACAAGTAGGTTCAAGAATTTTAAAGGTAAATTGTCCACTCGATGGTTGGGACCCTATGAAGTAGACACAGCTTACGACAATGGTTCAGTGAAAATAAAAACCATTGATGAAGATCATACCTCCTTTGTTGTAAATGGGTATCGATTGAAAGTTTTTCAGAAGCCTCTATCTAAAGAGGATTTTATCAAACAAGTTCTTTAAAATTATGAAATGCAATTGGTAAGCAAGAGGAGTTCTTATCTTGTTGAACCACCACTGTAATGTTTTGTTGTGTGATATAAATTAACGTTGTACATATATGTATATAGGTGTGTTGCTAGATAGAGATTTTTGGTGTTACTAACAAAAGAAAAGATAATTGTGTTCTCATGTAGATAAGAAATAAGGAGGACATATGTCAGGTGTAAGTTTATTCCTTTATCCATCCTTGGTAGATTACTTATGGAAAAGGAGCCTAATGGAGTTTTCTTTAAGTTTTTCAGACTCCTAAACATGGAAAACACTGGCAAGCATTAAATGTTCTGGGCTCAAGAAAAATCCAGAGGATAGTAGATGGAGTTTTCTGTAAGTTTTTCAGACTCCTAAAAATTGAAAACATTGGCGAGCATTAACTGTACTGGGCTCAAGAAAAATCCACAAGACAGTAGATGGAGTTTTCTTTAAGTTTTTTAGACTCCTAAAAATTGAAAACACCGGCAAGCATTAACTGACTTGGGCTAGAGAAATATCCACAGGACAGTGGTAGTTAGGGTTTTCATTTCTAACAAAATGGAAGTGGCAACAGAAGCAGTGATTATTCTGGTTCCAAAAAGAGGAGGTTTATGCATCTCTACAGGAGGATGTCCGGCTATAGTTGCCTTCTTGTTATAGAGATTGGATCCCAATCATTGGATATTTTTCCTCATTTTAGACACAAAAGAAGCCTACAAGATTCTGTGTATTGTGTCAAAGCTTCATCTGGTACTGAAAAAAACAATCTTTGAGTTCATCTGGTATTGGAAAAGACTCTTTGTGTTCATCTGGTACTAAAATGATTTTTTCTATGTTGATCTGGTACTAAGTCTGTACAAATGGCATGAACCTGTGTTCCATCTATACAGAGAAACGAAGGAGCAGCAGGCATGCAAAGAAAAATTTGAAAGGGTCGGTTGGGTTCCCTTCTTAGAAAAATTCAGAGGACATCATGAGGGCGTATCTCATGCCTTCACCCAGATTTATGATGGAGAGAGTGTCTAGTTGGGGGAACTAAAACTAACAATCACTGAAGCCACAATGGCAGAAGAAACAAAGTTACCTTATGTTGGAGAGAAGTATTTCAAAGGCATCATAATTGATAGGAGCCTCTGTCAGAAATTTTTGAAGCCCGAGCACTTGGACCCAGATTGGACAAAAGGTATCTCCAAAAGCTGGATCAAAGAAGAATATTCGACAATGCTTGTCTACTTGCAGAAGTGTTTAACTTATGAAGGGAGGTATGCAGTGAATTGCCTTTATCATTTAAGGTTCTTGTTGCATTTTGAAGGAGGACCCCAAATAGACTTTCCCCATTTTCTTTGGATGATTCTGAATAACATGGTGAGAGGGGTTAAGTATGCCTCTAAGAAGCCTAAAACCAGTATCTACCACCATGGGATGATGAAACTATTGGTTTTTCATGAGTTGAGAAAACAAGACAGTAGTTGGAAGAAACTCCTCATGGAAAATTTTGCTTAAGAAGTTTCTAAGTCTGTAGAAGGAAATATAACAGGGTAACATAGTAAGGAGTTAGCAAGGAAGAAGGGGGATAGTATAAAGAAAGAAAATAAATTCATTAGTGAAGTAGATCATGTTGGCCCTAGCTCACCAAAATATGTAAGCAAATTGAACAAAGGAAATACAGTAGTGTTAAGTGAACAGCATGCACCTATGGTGGAACGGTCATCCAAAACCAAGAAAATTCACCCAAACTTGTCCACTATAAAGAAAAACACAAACTAGTAAGAAAAAGAGGAAGAAATAGAGGCATGTTCATGATGCTGAAGAAATTACAGGTAGTGTTCCCGAAGTAATTTTTGAGTTACCTCAAGAGAAGATTGGAGAAATTGTAGATAATGTCCCAGAATTAATTGTTCAATTACCTAAGGAGAAGGTTGGAGAATTAGAGAAGACCCCTAAATCGAGAGTCAAGAGTAAGAATAAATTTAGGGCCAATGAAGGAAGTGCTATAGCATAGTCCTCTAGTATAAAGACAAGGACTACACCAGAGGAACAAGTTCCATCCCCTACATCTAAGTCATCTGGCAAAAATACAAGGAGTACACCAAAGCAACAAGTTCCATCCCCTACATATAATCCCTCTGGAAGAAATATGAGGAAGGCACAGGAAAAACAAAGTCTAGTGCCCATTTCTGAGCCTAAAATGGAAAAAAGGAGATCGTTTAAGGAGGAAATTTATATTCTTTTTAGCACACTCAAGCAAGTATCAGGTCTAGTACGAAGAAACACTCGGAGCATGTCTAAGAAGGTGACAATTCCTCAAGTTCCTTATTTTCCAGAGGACCCAGTGGACATTCCAACCTCACCAGAACAAGAAGAAATGTACGTGACAACTATGAGTGAAGTTGAGGAATTAGTGACGGAGACACTAAAGGATTTAAGGAGGGAAGTTGAAGCCAGGGAGGAGATAACTGAGAAAATATCACATGAACCTGTCAATCCTCTAACCAAACATCAATTGGTGTTGAAATTTAAAAGGCTTACAAAACATAATGAATATTTGAAGCAAGAAGTGGAGGAGTATAAAGTTTTGGATAGGCACATCAAGAAAGAAAGTGTACAGTTGAAGGAGAGTAACCGAAGGCTACAGGACGAGCATGATGAGGTCTCGGCCAAGCTCAATAAAGTTATGTGTCTAATAAAGTATACATAATCTATTAAGAGGGAGCTTAAGGATGAGGCTTCAGGGTTGGATATCTTAAAACCAGGCAGTTAATGTTCAAGCAAGGTGGAGGACAACAATAGTTTTGAAATTTTGAGGACCGATTCAACAATTTTTGCATGAGGACATGAAATGACTTGGGCATGGGGGAAATGTTGAGTCTCCTTTTTATCACCTCCAATTTCCTTATATTGTCCCATATCCTAACAAATTTTTCCTCATACATATGAATTATCTGCCTATTTTCCTCAACAGACATGTCTTTTAGCCATTTTTGTGTACATATGAGGTAACTTATGTTTAATCATGATTTATGATATTTATTAATTATTGGGATTGAATAATTGATGTTTAAATCTCTCTAATTACTTTGAATGATATAAGAAGACCTTACGAAAACATCTCTTATTCATTTGGTACCTATTTCGGCATTCATCCAATACTCAACTCATCCGGTACCTATTTATGCGCTTGCCTGCTACCTATCTTTGCGATCATCTGGTACCAATGTTGATTTCATCTGGTACCTATTTCTACACTCATCTAGTACCTGTTCTTGTGTTATTCTGGTACCAATTTATATGACTGTGTGCTTCTGGTACCGATTTACGTGATTGTGTGCATCTGGTACCAGTCTTTTGCTCCATCTATGCACGTCTAGTACATGTTATGTATTTGTAGGCTTGGGTGTTTGAACGAGGTTTTTCTCGATGGGTCCAAGGAATTTGTTGGCCCAAACATTCTTTGTCCATTGAAGACTACGATACATTTCATCACTCATGCACTTTGTGTCATGAGGATGAAATCGTTCCCTTGAAAATCGATACATCAACCAATTGTAATATTTGTGAAAATATTTGATGTTATCTCCAGACTTTGATTGTCACGGTTGTTTATCTTTAAATAGAAAGCCTTGTATATGATAGATATATACAGAGATAGAATTAATCATTGTTGTGTTGTAAGATTGATTCTTGAAGATTGTTGATTGTACCTTTTTTTCTTAAGTAATGATATAAATTACAGTTCATGGATTCTATGTCTATGTTCAAATATTATCTTTTGTAAGTTCCTTTTAAGAGTCGCCTTGTTGGTATGGAAAGGGCCCATCGACCCAATCAAGTTAAGTTTCTTTGTATTTAGTTGTAAATATAATTTTGTTTTCTGTGTGGATAGAATAATTTTTTGTTTAATTATAGCATCTAAATTTCTTCCTATTATGTTTCAATGATACATTTGATAGCAGGACATATAGATGTGTGGTAATTTTAAGTGAGTGAGATATTTGTGTGCAATGTAAGAATTCTAAGTGCAACTATTTTTGAGTAGTTACTTGTTATTTTTGTGTGTGTTTATGAAGGCAATTGCTTGTTAGACTATATTCTTGAGTGTTCATTTCTATTTTTCAAATCTAGGGACAGTATAAATCTCCATATTTCACCCTACATGAGCCTATAATGGAGTATCCCACCACACTTAGAGTTTATTCTAAAAGTGTTTAAGCTACATCTTACAAACACAGGAACAATCAATACCTCCATCTCTCACCCTACATGCACCTATAATGGAGTGTCTTACTTTACTTGATATTTCTTCCAGGATTGGTTGAGCTTTCTTTTAAATATGCAGAGTGTTAATTATTGTTAGTGTAGTTGCTCCAGGGGATCGATTCAAAGGTCATCTTTCCATTTCATGAGACAACAATGAACAAATTCATCACATGAGCCATAATTTTAGATCATATGCTTGTTTATGAGTTTTGCTTTCTGATTTTTGAACTATGTGGAGAGTGTTATTTGAAAAGTGTGAAAACAAAGATTTTGGTTTTAGAGTATTTTCTTATATAACTCACCAGACATAGGAATTTATTTTTTATCGGCACATATAGTGCATCAACTCTATTGATTATGAAACTGGATTGAAATATTAAATGATTGCAATATACTGAACATATAATTGAACCAACACTTGTTGTGATATACTCTTCTTCTTATGTACTGAGTGCCATCGATGTATGCTTCCTACTCAACCATGAGATCATGCATGATCCCAAACTAAAACAACATCTGGAAGTACTCTTCTGATCCACTACACTCCCTGCCTAGTTAGAATTTGTATATCCCTGTAGCTTCACATCTCCATATGAGACACATCTCAATCCATATCCAATTGTACCACGAAGGTACCTCAACATATGTTTTGATTCCATCCAATGTACCTATCTAGGTTCAACCATGTGTTGACTCAAGGTGTTCACTGCAAATAATATGTCTGACCTAGTGTTAACCAAGTACATCAAGGAACCAATCAATTGTTTGTACATCGTGGGATCCACCAAATATGAATATTTGTCACTCAAAAGCTTCAGATTTATTGTCATAGGTGTGGTCATGGACTTGCAATCTATCATCTCGAATTTCTTCAAGATCTCAACAGTATATTTTCCTTGGATAAGGAAAATATCATCTCATATTTTCCATACCTCCAATGCCAAAAAATAATGCATCGGACCTAGATCCTTCATCTCGAACTCTGAATCAATCTCCCTCTTAAAACCAACTATGATATTCTCATCTCTTGTCGGAAACAGGTCATCCACATGTAGGTACAATGGGAAACCATCAAATAATTGTATGATCTGGCATATCATGCCCTGGGTGCCTGCTTGGGCCCATACAAAGCCTTCTTCAATCTGTAGACATGAGACTCCTTCTCATGTATATTTTGGTTTCTCTATGTACACTTCTTCTCGCTACTGGAGCAAGTGTCTTGTCATAATATTATCCCTCTTGCTGGGATAATATCCAAGCCACAAATCAATCTTTGTACATCTCTATGCTACCATATTCAGCATGCTTGATCTTTTAGAACAACTTGGAAGTCACTATTGACTTCCCTTCTGGTCTCGGAACCACTTCTCATACATCATTGTTCATGATGGACCGATACTCCTCCATCATGGCATCCTTGCATTCCTGCTTCTCAATAGCTTCTTCAATGGTGGAAGGCTCTTAATCAATGATTTTTCTCATCAGAACCACAAAGCTAGAAAACATGTGTGGCTTTTGGAATTGAGGAAAAATGTATATCCAAGTCCTTCTGACCAGTTTCCTCTTCTATCATGGCAGTAAGGTCTATCGAGACAAGGAATTCCTCCCATGAGATATCACATCTCCTAGAATCCTTTAAATATTCGATCTAGCCTCCTCAACTCATGGCACTTGTCTATCAGTCCTGGAAGATGTCTCTGTCTCCTATCTAAATATGAGAAGAAATACTTTAAGAATGAAATTCTCTAAGCCACTGACTCTCTCTAAGATCAGGTTCACTCTGAATCTGCATGTTGCCTCTGAATCTTGACTCCCTCTAAGTCTATACGATCTCCAAAGCCACCTGCTTTCGTTGCATCTATTGACTTATTCTGAAGTTTGATATCCTATGGATTGTGCTGGAAATTTGCTCCTCCCTATTGGATTCTAAGGGTTGACTCCCTCTGTAATATAGCTCCTTCTGAGATGGTACTTGGTGGGACCTCCTACCTCACCACTGGTGGATTAATTTTCTTCTCTTCATGGTATGAATTATTAATGCCATGTATCTATATGAGAACATGCTTGTTTACTACATCGTTTCTAGGTAGGCCCTTCTGGCACTACTGACTCTTCTTGATGATCTCAAGAGTGGTCAAATTAATTGTACAATCATCTTTGGAGCCTTCTACTCCTTATAGTAAATCTCCATAAGTTATACTCTTCTTCATCTTCTACTTCACATGGGTGTCTATGTTCATGTACACAGTTCTATGTCTTGGCTAGAGACAGTTCTAAATCATTATCTCCTGCAACCGTCATCATAGCTCCTTCTCAGAGCCATCATCTGTGACCTAATATGAAAACCTTGAGGCTATCATTGTTTTCCTGCTTGAGTTTCATTATATTTTTCATATGCATGGAAACAACATTGTCTAAAACACAAATTCTTCATCCTTTTATGACTTTGAGTGTTCTTTGACATCTGCTGCATGTGCATGGTGTTTCTTCTTCTCCTTTTCATTTATATCTGGACATTGAAAGGAATAATGTCCCAGCTTCTGGAAACTCTAGCATTTGACCTTTGATGCATCCTTATTGTAACGAGGCCTCTTAGAATTCTTTGAGTTTCCTTCTTCCCTTTTCTTTCTCTTCTTCACTTGGGAAACAAGTGATTGATTTTCTTCCTCATTAGTATTTTGTGTCTTGGATATCATCCTGGATTCCTCTTGAGTGAAATCTAACCATAACTTGTCAAAATTAGGAAATCTCCTTCTTGTGAAAAATCCTTGGACAAATGGGTCCCATGAGGGAGAAAATCCATTGAGTGTTGTGGTCACAAGTTCAACGTCTTCTATTGCATCTCCAATATATTCTAACTGATCCTTGATCTATGAGATCCTTGTAAAGAAGTTGGCTATCGTCTCTGACTTATTCATAGTCACATTTCTGAGTTGATTTCATAGGGTAAGATTCCAACTAGTGTTCTTTCTTTCATAGAATCTGGTTAGGGAATCAAAAATCTCCTTTTCATTCTTTAATTTTGATACATTGGTATCAGGTGATCCTTGATTGAGTCTTTCAAGATCCTCTTGGCATTGACCTCATTCTTTTTGAAATTTTCCTTTGCGTCTTCATCTTAAGGTTTTGGAAGCATCTTCTTGACGTGATCCAATAATTCATTCTCTTCTAGAATGAGTTTTATTCTATGCTTCCAGGATCTAAAGTTATCTTCTCCATCCAATATATCCTCAACTCTCATATTGGTTGACATTTTCATCGGTAGAAACCCTAGCATTGAAAAACCTCGATTTTTAAAACTTCACCAAATTGCATGCTTGAGGGTTTCAGGGGGTGATCTAGGTTAGGGCACACTAATCTGTGAAGGAATTATTCCCAATGTCCTTGCGATAGTACTCAACAAGCTTGACAAAGTATTGCAACTACAAGGTGCTTGCAAGGTGTCGATGTAGTGATCTTCCTTCTAGTGATCAAACTGTTCTAAAGGTAACCAACTCTGATACCATGTTGGATTTTTCTTATTTACAGAGCATTAGTGTTACTAGTGTTCTTTTACTTCGTTACCATTGACATATATATCATGTACTGAGTAGTAGCAACATAAACAAGAGACAGAGAAGAACACAAGAGATTTATCCTGGGAAAACCCCAAATGGGGGAAAAAACCAAGCAACCTTTCTTAAATAGATTTTGTTCACAAATCAAGTCCAATCAGATAAACCCTAGCAAAAGTGCTAGCTTAACAAAAAATACCACCCCAGCTATAGTAGCAACACCATACAAAGGTTGTGCACCTCCGAAGGAGTAGATCACAAGAGAGAGATACCAAAAGACTGAGAAATAATAAATTGTGTTGTTGCAGCTACTGTGTCACCTCCTCCAAACTTGTGTCTTTCTTTTTTGTAAATAGGAGAGTGTGTGTTAACAAATGAGCTAAGTAACCTCCTTATTTATATTCTTGTTGACCTTCTAGCTGGGCTGACTTCTCTTCTAGCAAGGTTTCTTTTCATTATACTTTATTCTTCTAGGTCGACTTCTCTTCTAGGGTATTTCAAAATTTGTCAAGTGGATCTCTTGCTTCCAGAATCTTCTTTGCATCTAAGAAAGGTCATCTAGGAGGGAAATATCCTCCCACAGCTACCAAAACATCAACACAAACACCCTCTAGTGTGACAATCAGAGTGCCATCAAGCTCGCCAAAGATCTAGTTCAATATCAGCACAACGAACACATCGAGCTACTCATGCACTTCATCAAAAAGGTCATTCATGATTGAGTTATTGAAGTGCTCTTTTTCCCTATAGAAGATCAAGTTGCAAACATTTTCACAAAGTCTCTTACAGAAGCGAAGTTTTCCAAACTTTGGTCTATGTTAGGAGTTCAAGAAATTGTCATTAAGGGGGAATAGGCTCTAATGCCTCAATCCTTCTCCTATTGTGCCGCCTTTATAAATCCTTCAATCCTATCCCAAGTTATTCTTAAAGGTGATGTTTACTAATAAATAATTAAAAATCCATCTTCATATTTCATTTTGTTTATTAACCAAAAAACATTATCAAAATAAAAAATTACATTTCTATTATAATAATCAAAACTAAAATTAAAAAAATAAATATCATACATGTATTTGTTACAAAGCTATAGAACTTTTGTTTATTTTTATTTTTTCATCTGAGCCTTTAACTAACTATGGAAAAACACAACTTAAAATGCAAAGAAATATGAAATGGACGTTAAATGCCCTTTTATCCATTAAACATAATTTTGGAATTCTTAATAATTTTTTACAATGCAAAGTTGTAAACCTCCATTACAAATTTTCCTAATTTGTTCTTTATTTCGAAACTTTGGAAACTTTGTTTATTTTTATTTTTTTCTCTCCACCTTTAACTAATTAACTAACTATGGAGAAACATGGCCTAAAATGCAAATAAATATGGAATGAACGCTAAATTCTCTTTTCTCCATTAAACATAATTTTGGAATTCTTAATAATTTTTTTACATTGTAAAGTTGTAAACCTCCATTACGAAATCCTAATGTGTTCTTTATTTTGGAATTCTTAATAATTTTTTACATTGTAAAGTTGTAAACCGCCATTACAAATTTTCATAATGTGTTATTACCACAATAGTAATATATAAGAGCACCTTTCTATTTGACATTTTCATAAATAAATTTTTACTTTTTACTTCACATAACTTCAAAACCCTTATTTTTTCTTTCAAGGATTTAAAAAAAAAATTAATAAAATGTTAAACAAAAAATTATTTAGATAATTTTTAATTAAAATGACAGTTTTATTATTATAAGATTAATGAAAAAATACAATTTTATTAGTATACTATAAACAAGGAAAATTAACAGCAACATTTTAATATAACAATGGTATGAATTCCAAAACTAATAGTTAAAGCAATTATAGTAGTTGTATATAATTCAAAACTAATAGTTAAAATAATTATAAACACTTAAAACTTTAATTAATTTATTATTTGTTTATAATTTTTAATTAATATTTTNCTCTTTTAAAAAGGAAAAAAATCCAAGCTCGGATGGTTGGACTATAAAAGTTTATTTGGGTTTTTATGATTTATTAGAGGAGTCATTGATGGTAATAGAAGAATCAAGATCTTTATGGAAAGTCTTGAGTTCTCTAAATTTGAAATTTATAGCCCATATCCCATAGAAAAATAATCCTAAAGTTTTTTATGGTTATAGGCCAATCTCTTTGTGTAACACTATGTACAAAATCATAACAAAGATATTGGCTAAAAGGTCAAAAGAGTCTTCTTTGATTTCATTTTTGAAGAACAATTTGTCTTTTTGCATAATAGGAAAATCCAAGACGTGGTGGGAGTAGCACAAGGAGGTCTACATTCCATAAAGGTGAAAAAAATGCCATCTATGGTGATGAAGTTAAATTTAGCCAAGGATTATGACAGAGTAAGATATATTTATCCTAGGTTAATGTTGTTACATACTAGGATGAGCTTACACATTATAACTAGATTATGGGTTTTATCTTCCATTTTCTTTGTAGTATTTATTAATGGACCATAATCTAGATTTTTCTTTCTTTCTAGGGTACATAGGTTGGGTTGTCCCATGTCACCCTTTTCTTATTGGTTGTTGAGGGGTTAAGAACAATGGTGAATGATTTCATAATGGAAGGGACTATAAAATCCATTAAAATGGGGAATACCCTCTCTCTTTCCCATTTACTTTTTGTAGATGATGTTAATCTGTTGGTATTGACTTGGGAAGGGAAGAAGAAAGGAATAAGGAGATTATAGACTTATATAACAAAGCTACATGGATGGAAGTGAATGCCCACAAATCTTCAATATTATTCAATGATAAGGAGGAGGAACTATAAGTCTAGTTTCTCAAATTCTACCCTTCGCTACCTCTCCTTTTGAAATTGGGGTC
>SNQJ01S0082110.1:2573-17218 GCA_010110895.2 Picea sitchensis
TGGACTATGTTGTGATACAACTATTAAAAAAATATTGGACTATGTTGTGATACAACTATTAAAAAAATATGGACTATGTTGTGGACTATGTTAAAACAATTCTAAACATTAATATTAAAACAATATGGACTATGTTAAAGCAATTCTAGACATTAGGTGGACTCAATAATATTATAATATTGTTACCATCCATACTATATATCCAATCCATAGTGAGTTATGTCATATTTGTAGAGTCATTAAGTGTTCGTTGTAAGCCAAGTGATAAAGAGAGACCATGTGTAGACTACTCACAACGACTAGAATTAGACCCACTTGAAAAACAATATACAAACATATTATAATTTCAATGTTCATTGGTTATGTACCAAACAAAATTGAGGGTGTTGTCATTTGTATTGGTAGGAGTATTTTAGCGTCCTCCAATCTTATTCAAATACAACCTAGGATACGAAGATTGGTATTGATGATGGTATTGGTTTCCTTAATATTTGACATATTTTTGTGATTTTCTTATGCTATTTGATTAAACCCACCCTTATTATAGACATCGGATGGGAATCACTAGGTGAATATTGGAAACCATATTGATATTTATTACATCGTCAAGACATTTAATATTATTATGTTAATAATCCCACAAAAAGAAGAGTGTAGGTTGAAATCTTAGGCCAATAAGAATATATGCGTATGTACATGTCATAGGCTATTGTTGAAAGTTTATGTCAATTAAATGTGTAATCAACGGGTTTTATGTGCACATGCATATGTAGTTAAGCATTGTCATGGAAATAAAATAGGGACACTCACCTCCTTTGGTTTATTAATATAGGTTATTTGATATCCTTAGTGGTTAATGGGTATTTAATTGGGAAAAATCATGGTTTTTTTATAGGGATTTAATTTAGATGTGATAGAGGATTGTAATTAGTGATTAGAAGATGATGGATGAACATTTGATATTGCAAGTTGAAACAATTGGGCATTTGGTGTTAGTGCGATATTGAATCAGAGAGCTAACAGAGTATAAAGTTTCTTAATGATTGTAAATAATCCAAACACACTAGCTCAAAGGTGGATAGGCATTTTGATATTTATTTTTATAGATTTATATGAATTTTCAAATAAGTCTTTCTTATTATTATTTTTATCAATGATTTATCCATTTTACTTTTACTACTTAATGTTTGAATGCTAGTGTATTTTTCTTATTAGTCCCTACTAAAGGAAAGGTAGGGATTATAGCATTCGGTTTGGCATTGACCATGCATTACTTTGAGTTTGACTACAAAATTTTCATGCTTTCCAAATTTGTACATATGAGAAAAGAAATAGTTATTTTTTATAATATTTAAATTGATTTTATCTAACATACTATTGGCTAAAATATTGATGTCTCATTGTCAATTTTTGATATTTTGATAGATAATCTAAGCTTTTCGATCTATTATAACTTCAATCTTTCTCACGTCCTTAAATAGACTCTGATTTTTCAACGACAATGCATTGTATCCATTGACAAATCAATCAAATCAATTTGTGTATGCATTATGGTGATGTGTTATGCATTATATCCACTGACAAATCGATCAAATCAATCTATGTATGCATTATGGTGATGCATTATATCGCCTGGAAAATCGATTTGTGTATATATTGAATCTATGTATGCAGTGAGTTTTGGAAACATTCTACTACCTTTCTCCACCGCCATTGTGCTTGTACATACCCTGGCCCTTCCTTTGGTCTAAGGTTGCACTCAGTAAGATAAACATATATGTGATTTTCATTACTAGCCATTCCTGGCCGCTTTTCTATCATCCTTTCTATGTAGGATCCATTGCAATATTGCTTAATGCAAAGAACCTAAAGGGAGAAAAATAAGATCGATATCTTTGTTAAAGTTTCTCCCTACTGAAATCTAGTGCAGAACATGCAGGGATCAGTTCAGAAAAAAAGCACTCACTAGGAAAAACTTGAGGAATCAGATACTTGAGCACTTGAGGAAGCAGATATTTGAGAAAAAATTTATCATCTTCTGTGAGGAGCTCCTTTATGATCTCGAGAGGCATGAGATTTGTAACAACGTCTAGAATTGGGGTTGTCAGGAAGCTTTAGAGATTCACTAGGAAACACGCGCACTCATACTCAGTGAACGCATTATTATAGGTAGTGGAAAAGAAGAGGAACACATGCACTAGTAGTGCGCTATATAAATGAAAGGGATACCGAGGAATAGAATGAAATGGATGTTACAGGTTTGGATGCTTACTCTTTTACTGCTTTAATCGAGTTAATCGTTGCTTCTAGTTCATCAAGGTCCATGATATCTAGCCCTGGGTCTCTTCTGTATTTTCTTTATACTTGTAATGCCTTGATTTGAGTATAAGAACCTGCACATAAATGAAAGGGTCTATTAGTATTTATGAAATGAGAAATGAAAAAGAAATTAAGGGTTAGAGACAAAGAAATAAAATGAAATCATGTGAGAACCCTAAGCTCTGGTACTAACCTGCTATACGCATATGGGAAGATTCCCTCAACTTAATTGATGAATAAGGTGGGAGGAGGTTTCTTCGGCTAGTTGCGTAACAATGTATTTGCTCCATCCTTGGCGTTCCCTTGACCATGCCTATATATAATAGGATGATCCATTTTCACATCTACTTCCATCCCCACTTCATTTGTACCTTCTCTAATTCCATTTCACCTGCACACCCACCTCTCCTAAAAGGAAAAAGGGATACTTAATAACTATGGAATCTCATTCATTTATGGGTACTTAAGAAATATGGCTTGGATTTCAGAAGTCATCATTGCAAGATGAGGAATTTATGAGTGGTCAGGAATATGACCCAACCTTCTGCCTGCAAGGAAAAAAACAAATCTCTTAACAAAAAGGTGATGTGGATATACTAATGGAATGAAGGGTAAAACTGGTGAACCATCTAATTAAGAGTGACTCAGAACCTTACCCTTGACAAAACATGGCTTTGAGGCAAGCTGGATGGAAATGATATGCATTTTTTTGTGATGTGCTAATTGGACCCACAAAACTCACAATAGATTGTGTTTGAGATAGAGGAGTATTTTTGCAGTATGATGCAGTGTTGTGGAGGGTGGCCACTATTAAATGATTCTAGTGGTGTAGTTGAGTTGGGAAAATTTAGTGCCCAATTACTATAGATCCCATCAATGTCAATCCCACATGTAATGGTCCCCAAAATTACCAAATAAAAAAAAAATTGGTAGGGACATTAACTCTCTTTCTTTACAAATAACAGATTCAAAAGGTGTAAGGATAAGTTCTAAAAGAAGACATTATCTCTATTCAACTCTCCCTGGGCTTATGTCTTCTACCTTGTTTATTTTCCTGAAGTTATCATGTTACATAGTAGTCATTTGAATATATATAGGGATGACCTTATCATTCATAGTCTGTCGAATTCCTTGATATTTCTATCATCGGTGGAAAGTGTTAACAATATTCCAAAACAAATCCTTACTCCTTGCAAAATACATTCTAGTATATATATATATATATAGATAGATAGATAGATAGATAGATAATCTCCTATTTATTAACTCTTTTATATGTGTATTTACATACATTTAAATGTATCACGTTTGATACTATTAAAGCCTTTCATAAGTTATATTTCTAGGTATGATTGTTTCAATGGGAAATCTCCAAAGTCTCGACAACTTTCGCATTCCCGTCTAGATAGTGGTAATGTATATAGGGTAATACATTATGTCATAAGAAATAAGGGTATTCTAGCATGCAAATAGCTTCCGGGACACCAGTCCCAGTCTTACTATAGTTGTGACTTCAATATTTTAGTCTTAAGTTGGCCAACAAGGGAAGATCGGACAAGTTTAGTCCTTGGTCCCCTTTAACGTTAAATGAGTTGGTTGTATCTCGTTGGAGTCTAAGGGTAACATACTTCCTTACGAGTTGTATAATGATAACCCGAACGATCGTTACATTCTAACTTAAATGAGGGATTAACTTCATTATTTACAATGTAAGGTTCTGAAACCTCTCCCTCCTTTGCATTAACTCGACACGAGAAACGAAGGTGGGACTGTCAAGGTCGCATTGAATCCTACATCCAATTACTTAATGGAGGTCTGTGCAGGGTCTCGTCTAAGGTCTATCATCTGGCCTTCGTGTCCAGTGCTGAGTAGGCCACCTCCCAAATGTCACATGGCATGATACGGGTACATTAATTGTTTTCTCTCTTAGCTTCCAAAAAGGTTTAGTTAGGTTCATTCCCTCCTTTCGGCTTTGTTACTCTGCGTAAAATTTTCAAGGATGACTGTGGAGAGTCGCTCTGGTGAAAACGTCGTGGAGAATATTCATCCTGGAGAAAATAAGAGTGGATAACTTGAATGCTAACAGGTCGCCCTCCTTAAACTGGGTAAGGATACTCCTTCATTGATTTGTTTTAAAACCCTTCTGCAATTTCTCGGTGCTCCGCCTTCGAATTTCTGACTTCAATGATTCTTGCACAAGCATTTTCAGGATTAATGCATATGAAAATCACTCATAGGGTTCCTTTTGTTTTTGTGCTCTATGGCTTGGTATTGAGTACTGTTAGACTAGGTCTTTTACTTGGGATTCCACCATTCTGTAGGTTCTCTTAAACCACTAGATGACTCTTAGTTATGGGTATCGAATGATGCACTAAGAAGCACCCTGTAGCATGCTATTATTTGAGTCTGTGATTAATATTTAGGGTTACATATTTCATTCAAATCATATCATTATCTGTGTGTGGAAGCTACCATTTGAAATTTGGTATTTGGCATAAATATTAACTCTGTGCTAAATCTTTGAGTATTGAATTATCTTCGGCACATATATTCAACTTATGTTTAGGCTTTGATAAAACGTATTCGACATATAATATTTACTCTGTGTTAAATCTCTGAGTATTGCATTCTCTTTGGCACATGTATTCAACTTATGTTTAGACTTTGATAAAACATATTCAGCGTATAATATTTAATTTTGTGTTTATAGTTTGAACAATGCATTCCTTTCGGCAAGAATTATTTAAAATGATACCCTGACTTGATTCGTGCATTTGGTCTTACACATACCACGTGACCCTTGCAGTTCGACTTTGTAATTTATTATTGTAGTAAGGGTGAAGTCTCATGGATTTATTGGTGAACTGTATTTGTATAAATTTATGGAGTACATTTTGTTCTGCACATTCTTGATCATTTTAATTCTTAGAAGTTCTTTGATTTCCTTCTGGTATTTATGGTTAAAGAATTATTTACTGTGATCTAATGATGGGACTCTTGATTTTGCGAGGGTACCCATCAGATCAACCTTGGCCCTCTTCTCCCTTCCAGTCTGTGGATGACTTATTCAACTGCACAGATGGAAATCGCAAGTTAAGTGATGTTGGAAATCATGATTATAACTTTTTTCTAGCGTAGAATTTATCCTAAATTTCGATCTAATTCATCATTCGAACTTCCGTTTTATTCTTTCACTAATGTTCTTGGTTTTATCACAGGACTTTTGATGCCCGAAGTCTCCCGATTCAGGGTCGCACCCTGTGCAAAAGGTACTTGGGTTCTGAATACAACGTTTAACAATAATTTCCAGGTTCTATTGCATGAATTGATACTATGTTAAAATACAGTTGTCGTGGGTAGAAGCACCAGACTTCTATGGTGGTTGATTTAACTATATCTTCAGTTTAAAGAAAGGCCCTAAGGGCCAAACCCTTGCCTTTGTGTAATAGAAATTAATAGGGTGTAATGAACAGAATGTCCCCATCATTCATAACTTGTATAGTCGATTTAAATGGAAAAACTCAATCGATCAATTCCATGTTCCGATGTATTGGATATATTATATATAGAATTCTGAAATGGATAGTAAATTCTGGCTATCACCGAATATGTATGTGCATATCAATTTATATGATTCCAGAAAGCATGTATTTTAATACATTTAGTTTACTCCTGTATTATTTTATTTCATAACTTCGTTGTGGCTAGCAGAACTATTTGTTTTCCTTCATTCCATTGATATTTGGTGAAATGCACACAATAGGTATTTGAGGGTTCTGAAAATCGATACAATCAACTGTACATATATATATTTTTAAGTATATTCCTATCTATAGTAACTTCCTATTGTTTGTAATCCCTTCAAATTCTTAAGTGATATTTGTACAACCTGAAAACCCTAACTTATTAATTGATTACAGACTGTATATTTAGCCTATAATGATTATATGTATGTATAACCTCAACTTTCAAGTTTATTTCCAGGATTTTCTTACTAATGATATATAGTAAGACTGTAAGAATTATACTATATTTACTTCATTCCAACATAAATAAATAAATAGGATGATTTGTCCTGAATTAAAAGGATGTCCTATAGAGATATGACTGTACATATATATGTATAATTAGATCTCAGTTTTACTTTCAAAAATATTCTTTATCGTTTGCACAGTCTACAGTTTACATTCCAATTGAATATCTAGTTGTAAATGAATCACCTATCTGGTGGGGATGTTCTAGCACAATATTTGAAATCATATACAGTTGTATCTCCACATATACTTTCATAAATAGTTCCATCCCAGCCAAGATACACAGAAAGGTTGTTCAACTTCCGCAATTAAAAATTGTAAGGGTTTCTCCTACATTTAATCTCATACCATCAAAATTTAACAAACAAAACAGTTCATCCAGATTTAAACATATGCATTCTAACAGCCGATAATTCAATAATATTTAACCAGAGAAGGAATAGGTAGACATATCTGAGAAGTTGTCGAACAAAAAATGGAACAGCCGATCTCCTCCCAACCTTAGAACAGGACAGCCAAGTTACTTGTCATGTTCACCCCCTAGCTTGACCATGAATCCATGAGGGAAAAATTAGAACTCCTCCTCAGCAATAGTCATTTAGTTTCAACAACTTATCCTTGCCTCACACTCAGAAAGTAGTGTTCATAACAGCAAGAGATCATTCCTTTCCCCAGCATACTAGGAAACATCCTGCCTCTTCCTATATGCTATATATCAAAAGCAATTGTGCCTAGGTCTTTTTCCCCTTGGGAATTTTCGCAGCTTTCCAAATCCCTGATTTTCAGGGGCTGCCAATGGCCAAATTCTTGATTTTCCACTTGTCACATTGAGACCAAAGGTAGTTCCAACATGTTCCCCTCTCATGGAGTCATGGTCAGTTGATTTTAACCTGGTTGTTCCATTTGTCCATCAACAATAAATATAAAATATTTTGTTTCATACAAGTGTCATAGTCAAATAGTTAGTTGGGTCAAATCAGATCTCTACCCAATAGTCATAATCATCAATTACAATTAACTAAATTCGAAATTCGAAATTGCCATAAATGGCAATAATTTTCCAATTTCGAATTTACCAAAAACAATAATAATTTCCTAAGCAATTTCAGACTTAAAAATAATTTATTTTGGGGGGGGATGTTACATCCTTTCCCCCTTCAATAAAACATTGTCCTCAGTGTTCGTCCTTTTCTTGGAACAGGATTGGATGAGATTTCTGCAAATCTCCCTCCAACTCCCAAGTGGCCTCCTCATGGCTAAAGTGATTCCATTGCACTTTTACCTGGGAGACGACTATGTTCCGAAGTGATATTTCTCTCCTGTCCAGAATGCACAGAGGTTCCACTTGGAACTCACCTTCTGGTTCCACCTGCACCAAGTTCCAATCAATCATATGAGTAGGGTCATGAACATAATTCTTTAACAAAGAAACATGAAATACATTATCTATTTTTAGATTGGCAGGAAGTGCAAGTTTGTATGCTACGGGTCCAATTTGAGCTAAGATCTCGAAAGGGCCACAAAACTTGGGTGCCAACTTGGCACAATTCCCTAGCTTTAGTGAACTTTTTCGGGCTTTGAATTTTAAATAGACGTGGTCTCCCACTTGAAATTCCAGGTGTCTTCTTTTTCGGTCCACGTAACTTTTTTGTCTATCCTGCACCTATTTTAAGTTATGTTGTACTTTTCTTATCGTGCTCTCCATTTCCTGGAGCATCTCTGGTCCCACCATGAGTCTGTCAACTAGGTTATCCCAATTAATCGGAGTCGTACATTTTCTGACGTATAGTACTTCGAAAGGGCTCATCTTAGCCTAAGTTTGGTAACCATTGTTGTATGCAAATTCCAACAAGTGTAGGTAGTCTTCCCACTTGTTTCATTTTGTCCTTACGTACATGTGTAGCATATATTCTACGATTTGGTTTGTTCATTCAATCTTCCCATCCATTTGTGGATGATAACTTGTGCTGAAATTCAAGTTAGTATTTAACCCTGCAAACAATTCTTTCCAAAAAGCAGATGTAAATTTTACGTCTCTATCTGAAATCACCATTATAGGAATACCATGCAGTCTAAAAAAAAAAATCATGAATATTTCAGCGATGTTAATAGCTTTAAAAGTAGACTTTACAGGAATAAAGTGTGCAGACTTACTAATCTTATCGATTATCACCATAATTGAATCATTATGTTTTTGAGTTCTAGGCAAACCTGTCATACAGTCCAGTGATATAGTCTCCCATTTCCATTCTAGCACAGGTAAGGGCTGCAACAGGTCGGTTGGATGCTGATGTCCGGATTTTACCTGCTGACAATCTTGACACTTAGCTAAGTATTATGTTGTTTCGCCATTCATATTAGGCCAATAAAATAATTCCCTCAGTGTTGTTATCGTTTTATGGTATCCCAGATGACCAGAATATGGTTTCTTGTGTACTTCGTCCAAAACTGTTAACTTTAATTCTATCAAATCTGGTATGTATATTATGTTTTTAACTCGTAGTAGACCATTTATGTCCAAAATCATATATGTTTTGTCTGAATTTTCTGTAATGTTCTGTAATTTTGCCACTGTTTTAGTGTAATTTTCGTCGTTATTACCTGCAGCCTTTATCCTCTGCTCAAGATCGCTTTCTACCCTGCTAATGTTTATTTCAAACAGTCCATGAACTCTTCTTCTTAAAGCATCAACCACCTTGTTTTCCTTACCCTTGATGTGTCTTACCTCAAAGTGAAATTCGCTCAAGAAGGCCAACCATATTGCTTGCCTTGCATTAAGGTTTGGTTGAAAAAACAAAAATTTCACATCGTTGTTATCCGTCAATAACAGAAATTTCTTGCCCATTATGTAGTGTCACCACATATTTAAGGCGTGTATTACAACTACCAACTCTAAGTCATGAGTGATGTAGCTTCATTCGTGCTCCTTTAGTTTTCGGGACTCATAGAAAATCACGTGCCCTTGTTGAGTTAGGACACCAACTAGTCCTTCTTTACTCACATCCACACAAACTGTGAAGTCTTTGTCCGGATCTACTACCTTTAAAATGAGTGCGGTCGTTAACAATTCCTTCAACTTATTAAAACTGTCCTGACATTTCTATGACCGGTTAAACTTAGTTCCCTTCTTTTGTAATGATGTGATAGGGTATGCAATCTTGGAAAACCCCTCTATAAATATGCGGTAATATCTGGTGATTCCCATGAATGACCAGATGTCCGCTACATCCTTCAGAATCAGTCATTCCATGATGGCTCTTATTTTCTCAGGATTGACAGCAATACCTTCCTCAAATATTACATGTCCTAGGTATTGTATTTTCTTCTGATAAAAGTCGCATTTATCGAATTTGGCATACAATTTGTGTTTTCTCAAAGTTTGCAGAACTATCCTTAGGTGTTCTTCGTGTTCTTCTTTTGTTTTAGAATACACTAGGATATCGTGAATGAATACCAAAAAAAACTTGTTCAAGTACTGACTGAAAATAATGTTCATTAAACACATGAATGTAGCTAGCGCGTTAGTGAGTCCAAACGGTATAACGACAAATTCGTAGTGTCCATATCTCGTTCTGAAAGTTGTTTTACTTATGTCCTCATCTTTTATTCTAACCTGGTGATAACCAGATCTTAAATCCAATTTAGAGAAAATATTTTCCCCACCTACTTGATTAAACAGATCATTGATCCTAGGTAAGGGGTACTTGTTCTTAATAGTCATTTTGTTTAATTGTCTGTAATCGATGCATAATCTCAGAGTTATGTCTTTATTTTTAACAAAGAGGACTGGTGCTCCCCATGGTGAAACACTCAGTCTGGTATATTCTTTGTCCAATAATTCCTGTAGTTGAATTTTTAATTTTGTTAACTTTGGTAAAATCATTCGGTAGGGTGCTTTAGATATAGGGGTTGAACCAGGTAGTAAGTCGATAGAAAAGTCTATCTCCCTCCTTGGGGGTAATTCAGGTATCTCATCAACAAACACATCTCTGAAATCATGCAAAATGATAAAATCCTCCAAGCTAGGTTTATTTTCTTTTTCCAACAGTTTTGTTACTTGGATGGCATAAATATGACAACCTTTTCTCATGTATTTCTTAAATTGCATTGCTGAAATCTGTCTAACTGAGATTGGTTTTTGGATACCTTGAACTGTCCTAACAGTGTCATTTTCGTCTTTATACTTGAGTGATTTTTCATAAAAATTTAACACTGCTTTATGCCTTTCTAACCAATCCATTCTGATAATTATGCCATAAGATCCTAACAGTATAACGTCCAGATTTGTCTTTGTGTTTTGACCACCTAAATTGAACTCACAATCAGAAATAAAGTTGACTACTTTTCTTTTTATTCCTGTGGCTAGTTATACTAGCCAAGATTTTGCATGTCTTGTTTTCTTAAGTTTATTTGAATCCACTACACCAGGAGCAATGTAACTCAATGTAGCTCTTGGATCGATTAAAACAGAAATACGAGTATTGTTAATCTTACCTTCAATTTCCACTACAGTGGATTGGTGGTCAGCTTGTCGGCCATCCACGGCTACATTTATCCGATGTAAGCTTTTGCCCACATCTCCCACTGTAGAGGCTTCATGTAGGTTATGAACCGTAGTTCTGGCTGCTGAAGTCAAACGTGGATAGTTCCTCCTTAGGTGAGGTTCTCCACATTCCCATCATTTTAACAGTTCACGGGGGTTGTCCCCAAACTTCTTTGTTCCCATATTTACTAGTTTACCACCTCCTTGGGTGTTCTGATTGTTAGAGTGAAAATATTTTCTTGGAAAACTCTTTGTTGCATTCCGAAAAGGGGTTGGATGATATCCCTTCTTCCGTTGGTTCATCCGGTCTTGTTTCTTGTAATTCCAAGCCTTGGGAAGTTATGACCGTTGTTTGTATTGGTCGTAACACATTTGGGCCTTCCTGAAAACTTCACTCAAGAACTTCGGATTATCAAATTTGATTATGTCTTTATAGGACTGTGGTAAACAGCTTAGGAATTGTTGGATTTTTACTTTTTCCTCCCGGATATAAGGCACGAACCTTAGTAATTCCAAGAATTTGTTTATCAAATCATCAATATCCATTTGACCGAGTCGTAGCTCATAAAATTGTTTGGTTTTTCTTTCATAGTAACTTTCAGATAGGTACTATTTCTTAAAGTATTTCTTAAAATCTGACCATTCCATCTGTTTTTCCTTTAGACCCTTGGCCAACTTCAGGTCTTGCCACCATATGCTAGCCTTCCCTTTCAGATTATAGATGGCCATTCTGACCTTCATATTGTTGGAATAGTTGTATATCTGGAAATACTTCTTGATGTATAATAACCATGCTTCAGCTTCCTCCCCTGTTCTGGATTCCCCGTCAAAGGTAGATGGTTTGATTTTCTTAAACTCTCCTTCAAGGTGATCTACCTGTTTCCTTTTTCTTCCTATTTTTGTTTTATCTTTAGCTGAAGGTGTACCTTCAGACGAGTTGTCCCCTTTTTCTGCTTCAGGACCAGAATTCTCGGAGGCCCTTTTACTGACCTCTTCTTCCTGGTTATTGTCCTTTGGGATTTTCTTTGTCACTATACTTTGTAGCAGGACTTCATTTATTTCTTATTTATTATTGTTCTTGTTGTGCCTTTTTTAGTTTCTCATTGTCTACTTTGAAAACTTGCAGCTCAACAATGAGATTTCTCATAGTTTCCAGAACTTCGGTAGGTGAACTTTCGTCACTGTTCTACCTCTGATCTTCAGAAGGACTTTGTTCAGGATTCTCCTCGATTCTAATTTCTGCTTCATCCTGGGCTGCCATGATTACAACAGAATAAAGTATTTTATGTTTGTAACAGTGATAGTTTTGTTAGTTTTACATAAAGAGGAAAATATATGCTAAGTAATTATTTCGGCTCTACTCAAGGTCCAAGTGTTGTAAACTTGGCTCTAATACCATATGTAATGGTCCCCAAAATTACCAAATAAAAAAAAAATTGTTAGGGACATTAACTCTCTTTCTTTACAAATAACATATTCAAAAGGTGTAAGGATAAGTTCTAAAAGAAAACAGTATCGCTATTCAACTCTCCCTGGGCTTATGTCTTCTACCTTGTTTATTTTCTTGAAGTTATTCATGTTACATAGTAGTCATGTGAATATATAGGGATGGCATTATCATTCCTAGCCTGTCGAATTCCTTGATATTTCTATCATCAGTGGAAAGTGTTAATAATATTAACAAATCCTTACTCCTTGCAAAATACNCAAGGTGATTTATGAAAATATTATTTGTTGGTTTGTAATTGCCATTAATTCCTTACCATGAGTATTTTATATTTCAATAAATTTAAATATAACATTTATTAGCATTCTCGTGAGTGAAAGTATAACATTTTTTACATTTTTATTAGTGAATAAAATGATTTATAAAAAAATAATCTTTATCATTTATTTTTGTTGGAATTTCCATTAATTTTAAGAGTGGGTAACTGGAATGCTAAGTGGTTTCCCTCCTTAAACCGGGTAAGTATACTCCTCCATGGATTTGTTTTAAAACCCTTCTGCAATTTCTCGATGCTCCACCTTCGAATTTTCAACTTCAACGATTCTTGCACGGGCATTTTCAGGATTAATGTATATGAAAATCACTCATAGGGTTCCTTTTGTTTTTGTGCTCTGTGGATTGGTATTGTGTACTATTAGACTGGGTCTTTTACTTGGGATTCCACCATTCTGTAGGTTCTCTTAAACCACTAGATGACTCTTACGATTGTAGTTTCCTTTAAAAGGTTACTGGATTTCCCATTCGGTGTGTGTGTGTGTCTATATATATATATCAAGTGGAAGTTCTAGGTATCGAATGATGAGTTAAGAATCACCTTGCAGCATGCTATTATTTGAGTCCATGATTAATATTTAGGGTTACATCTTTCATTCAAATCATATCATTATCTGTGTGTGGAAGCTACCATTCGAAATTTGGTATTCGGCATAAATATTAACTCTGTGCTAAATCTCTGAGTATTGCATTCTCTTCAGCACAGATATTCAATTTGTGTTTAGACTTTGATAAAACGTATTCGGCATATAATATTTACTCTGTGCTAAATCTCTGAGTATTGCATTCTCTTCGGCACAAGTATTCAACTTATGTTTAGACTTTGATAAAACGTATTCAACGTATAATATTTAATTATGTGTTTATAGTTTGGACAATGCATTCCTTTCGGCAAGAATTATTTAAACTAATACCCTGACTTGATTCATGCATTCAGTCTTACACATACCACGCGACCCTTGTAGTTCGACTTTGTAATTTATTACTGTAGTAAGGGTGAAGTCTCACGGATTTATTGGTGAAATGTATCTGTATAAATTTATGGATTGCATTTCGTTCTGCACGTTCTTGATCATTTTAATTCTTATAAGTTCTTTGATTTCCTTCTGGTATTTATGGTTAAAGAATTATTTATTGTGATCTAATGATGGGACTCTTGATTTTGTGAGGGTACCCATCAGATCGACCTTGGCCCTATTCTCCCTTCCAGTCTGTGGATGACTTCTTCAACTGCGCAGATGGAACAGACCGGTCCAAATCTCAAGTTAAGTGATGTTGGAAATCATGATTATAACTTTTATGTAGCATAGCATTTATCCTGAATTTCGATCTAATTCGTCATTCAAACTTATGTTTAATTCTTTCACTAATGTTCTTGGTTTTATCACAGGACTGTTGATGCTCGAAGTCTCCCGATTCAGGGTCGCACCCTATGCAAAAGGTACTCGGGTTCTGAATACAGCATTTAACAATAATTTCCAAGTTCTATTGCGTGAGATGATACTATGTTAAAATACAGTTGTCCTGGGTAGAAGCACCAGACTTCTATGGTGGTTGATTTAACTGTACATTCAGTTTAAAGAAAGGCCCTAAGGGCCAAATCCTTGCCTCTATGTAATAGAAATTAATAGTGTGTAATGAACATAATTTCTCCATCGTTCATAACTTGTATAGTTGATTTAAATGGAAAAAATTAATCGATCAATTCCATGTTTCGGTGTATTGGATATATTATATATAGAATTCTGAAATGGATAGTAAATTTCGGCTATCACTGAATATGTATGTGCATATCAATTTATATGATTCCAGAAAGCATGTCGTTTAATACATTTAGTTTGCTCCTATATTATTTTATTTCAGAACTTCGTTGTGGCTAGCAGAACTATTTGTTTTCCTTCATTCCATTGATATTTGGTGAAATGCACACAATAGGTATTTAAGGGTTCTGAAAATCGATACAATCAAC
>SNQJ01S0082111.1:0-18035 GCA_010110895.2 Picea sitchensis
GTTGGAAGGGTGAGGGAACATTACCCTCATCTTCACATAGACTGAAAATAGTCTTTTGGAGGTCCAAAAGCTTCCCAATGGGGAGGTGTTATCAGGGGATCAAATTTTGCTCAAAAATTCAAAGTGCTTAGAATCACTTCAAACCAGATGAGAGCGTAGGCCTCGTCGTTGCGAACCCAACGCAACTCATTTCATCTCAAACGGACGTTGGGAGCGAGAGATATTGCAATATGTTCATAAAGTCAAACATGCAAAAAAAATGATGCTGACTGTACAGTCCGTACAATCCATACAGGCTGACGTGGCAGGGTCGTACGATCATACAGAAGTGATGTGGCAAGCATTTGTTGGTTGACAGTTGTCGAATCAGATGGTGACATGTGGCATTTTGTTGGCCAATGGTAAGGTGCCATGTGGCCTAATCATGGGTTGCCACGTGGCACCCCTTTATTGGTTAATTGTTTGTATGTAAAATTATTGGAGTTCGCGGGGTTCGACCCCTGGACCTCTCCTACCACATAGCGCCTTCACAAGTACCGTCCGACCAATGGACCACCGATTGAGCCTTGATATGTATATGCATTACATTGTATTTAAAGTTGCAATTTGTACCGTTTGGTGGGGGGTCAGGCCGGGGCTTAGCCCCGACCCGCAGTCATATCATATGCTATGTGACCATGTATATTGCACGGGAATGTTATACCATAATCCAAACCTCCGGTCGCGTGGATTGTATTTATATGACCATGCCCTATGTGAAAAGGGGCGCGGGTTTTATGTTTGTAAGCCACGGTTTTATGGTATGACCCATATGCCCACGACCGGAGTGCGGGGAGTTAATACAATTGGAGTGGTTCAACCGTTAAGCCCTTTTTGCCAATACACACGGTCCTATGACCCATGTGCCCAGGTGCTAGGCGGTTAGGGGCTGGCGCACCTTTAACCATCCTATGGTTTGCACCGTTGGCGCGGTTGCTCCCGATGTTGGGTTTTCATGCTATTTATTACATGTGTGCCAGGTTCAATTAACAAGGGTGCAATTTATAGATGCAAAGACAACAAGCTTGAAGGGGAAGACTTCGAGGACGCCTAACTTCTTCATTTTTTGACCGATTGAGGTGCCAAAAGAGCCCAGACAAGGGTTTTTGGATTCTCTGAAGCCATTGGAGCAGTTGGTTTGTCAGTTTGAGCATTGTAAGACATGTTTTTGATCACTTTTGAGCAATTAATAATAATGATCCATTGGAAGTTGGACCAGGAGATGTAGCCCATGAGAGGGGTGAACTCCTTTATCAATTGCTGTTTTTATGTGCTTATGTTCATTGATTATGCTGCTGTCTATGTGTATTTTGCATGAGTAATCCCTTAATCTATTTGTTGCAAACTGATCCATTTGCTTTAAACACATAACATTTACATTGCAATAATTTCAAGTATTTCAAGTCTTCTTCATTTTTATATCAACTATGAATAGGTACTTAATGTACAAGAACAAGATAAACAACATGGATGACACAAGGCTCCTCAAAATTTCTTTTGAATCCAGCCAAAATCATCAATGGCTTAAGAGGGGATGGCACTATGATGTCAATTCTTGTCTAAATCATTGGGGAATAAGGGAAGAAGTTATTTTGTAGAATACTGATGATATTAAAAATAACATTAAAGCTAAATTTAAGGAGATTCTTTGGTGTGATAAAGAATTAGAGGATAAAATAAAATCAAGATACGATAAGGAGGTGGTTAACCCTAATATTGAAGATAAAAAGTATCTTTTTGTTTTGACTAGCGTAAGGAAGAGAATCAATATTGCTAAAATAAAAACTAATTCTCATGAGTTGCATAGTGAAATTGGGCATTGGACAATTCTGAAAACACCATGGCATGAAAGAATATGTCACCTTTATGACACTCAAAGGTTTGAAGATGAAAAACACTTTCTCCTAGAGTGCCTTGCATATAACCAAATTATATCTCAATTTCAAAATACTTGTCACAATACTGACCTTCCTAACCTTCTAAGTCATCAAAACTATAATGATCTTGGAACGCTTCTTCTAATGATTTTCAAGCATCGAAATAACATTATAGAGAATACTGAGTAATCTCTTATCTTTCTTAAAGTCCGATAGACCAATCCTAGTCTCAATAGACATTAACCATCATCATCACATATATATTCTTAATACATCACTTACATAATTTTTGTTTTTAAATCTATAAATCTAATAAATGAAAAACAAAAAATAACAAAATGGAAGATATTGATAAAAAAAAGTTTAAAAGAAAAAGAAAGATTGTAGACATAGCAACCAAACATAACAACAATATAAAGGGAAAAAGCAATTAAAAACAAGTTTTTGTAATTGAGACTAGTCAACTAGGATCTCTTAGAGTTGAATGAAGAATAAATAAATGATATATTGTGTTTGAGGGAGAGAAATTGTAGGAAAAAAAACATATAAAAGAAAGAAAAAATTTACCTTATACACACGTGAATCACATAAAATTTTAAAAGAAATTAAATTGGTTAAAAATTATAAAGAAAATTAACTTACCAATTGAATACGTACTCAAAAGGAGGAGGACAATGGCAATTAGTAACATAATTAAAATATTATTATTTCAAGGGTAAGATGTAATTCAAGATTTCAATAAATTTCTCAAAAGGAGGAGGAGGAGGAGAATGGCAATTGGTAACATGATTAAAATATTATTATTTCAAGGGTAAGATGTAATTAAAGATTTCAATAAATTTTCTTATTGAATAGTTTAATTTATTACGTTGAAGGCATTCTTTAAGGGGAGGTTTCTCTTGCCCCTTAGTTGTTTTTCCGAACCATATAAATCAGTGCCATGTGCATATATTTATAACATATCAGCAAATGCCAGGTGTGTTTGTTTGCAACCAAATAGTTCCAACCTCTTTCTTCCACCGCCCTACTGCACCACCGCCATTATCGTTTCTCTTAGATCTACAAGCCTATAAGGAGTATGGCCCATTGCATTTGATTTGTTTTATTATTTTCTTGGTTGTTGTTTGTAATAGCAGGTTCTCTTGTGTGTCGAAACATTCAGGCTCCTGAAAATTTATGAGTATTTTCTTGTGTGTTAATTCTGTGAATGATAGCAATGGCCTCTACAACTACAGTGAATGGCCTCCATGAAGGCAAAGGCTCCTAAGGAAAATAAGCCTAAGGACCACAAAGGCTCCAAGCCTACCCCTATGCATCCTCCATACTTTCAGGTATAGCTGGTTAAATGCTTTAATTTAGTGTTACATTTCTTTGCTTTTAGTTTGTGCATCTATTAGAGTGTGGCCTTTTATGGAAGATCTTGTTATATAACTTGTTGATTATGGATTTTCCAGATGATCAAAGAGGCGATCACCGCCTTGAAGGAGAAGAGATATTCAAGTCCCATGGCCATCACTAAATACATGGAGGAGAAGCACAATGCGGTTCTTCCCCCTAACTATAAGAAGATTCTCATCGTGCAGATCAAGAAGCTCATTTTGGCCGGCAAGTTTACTAAGGTGAAGGCTTCTTTCAAGATGGAAGAGGGAGTCAAGAAGGTCCCTACAAAGAATCCTATGAATCCTTAAGAGTGAGTGTCTATAGGACACAATGGTGATTAGGGAAATCAAACGTGAAGATGTGGAAAGAACGAGATCTATGAGACAATTTTTAAACGGGAGAAGAAGAAGAAAAATATCATACCTAATGACAAGCCTAATAATCCTATTAATGCCGGTGCACATGAGGTACTACGATTGAGATTTATGCATAAATTGTTTGATGTGATGATAATATCTCATGGTCTATGTATTGTTGTTATTAATAGTATGCTTTTGTGGGATTCAAATACGGTGATGACCTGGTCACTGTAATATCTGTTTATTTGAATGTATGGCGTTTGTACGTAGCTCTCGATGGTTATTTCAATGTCAACCAAATTTGGATGATTAATGAGGCTCAAGATGGAACTACAGTTAATACGCAAACCATAGATGTTGGATGGATGGTAAGTCGATAATATTTACTTTGCACCTCTCATACATCTTTTTTATCATTAAATTTTCATTTTTAAAAGTCTTTAACTTTTTCTTTATGAGCACACATTTTCTTAATGTTTCTTAAGATTTTAAGATTTCTGTATGAGTGGAGTGTGAGTGCTTTTATGGTGGATATGATAAAGTGTTCACTTGTTGTATGTTTCAAAACTGCTTACAATTTATATTCAGAAAGACAAAACTTACACGATGGAACACCATATTCAAGTTAATGGAGTATGAAGAATAGAACAGTTCCTCATTCAAGCGACAAAGACTAATGTTTAAGGAAACAAACACTAAATTAAATATTATTGACTAATAATCCATTCTTAACTGACTATTGCAGGTGTTTCTAGGAAGATATGGTGACAGTCAACCAAGGTTCTTTGTTATTGGACAATAATTACATAGTTTGAAGTTTGGTTGATCTATTAGAAAAGCCTTCATGATGCAGATTGATGATAACTAAGTGTCGATGCAGAACAACAACTACAACAACAATTGTTATGACCTAGATTGTGCAGGATTTGTGTTGGTTCTAGGCCACAACTCTCTCGGTGGACATGTCCAACCGGTATCAACGTATGGATGGACTCAGTATGAAACTCTCGTAACTCTTGAGAACCTCATAAGAAATTTCTATTCTTATGTATTGATTTGATGGTAAATGTTATTGGATGTACAGGAAGTGACAGAAAATGTAGGCATGGTATGGAATTTATTAGTCCAAAACCATCTTATAGGCTATTGGCCAGTCTCATTGTTTAGTATTCTTGGTAAAGGTGTTACTGTGGTGGATATTGGAGGCACAGTTAGTTATTCCACAACACCCACAAGTACGTGGTTGACTAAGACACATATGGGTAGCGGTCACTTTCCTCGGAGAGGCTTTGGTCATGCCGCATATACTTGCATTAAATATATGACTACCTATTCTACGGATGACATTCATACCTTCGTGGATAAAAAATGTTACTAAAAATAATAAATCCATTTAAAAATGTGAGTAGTCAATAATTATTTTTAAAAAATCATTTTAAAAAATTATCTTTAAAAAAGGATTATTATATTATCAACAAATTATGAGAAGAGAAGAATAATAAATATTTTCATGTTTGGGTATAAAAACTTATAAAGGTACTCATTGATTTTCTCCTCTGGTTCGAAAGTAAACCTTGTAAACAGTCAAAAAATCAGGGCCAACACAAAAGGGTGTTGGCTAACGTTCTACTTTTTGGATTTTTTGGACGGAATCCGACGATGTAAATTTGGACAAAATCACTATTTTATGTTCTTTAAACTGCATTTCTGAATGCATAAATGGATTCAGCATGCTAAAAAACCCCTGGGGCACTTTGATTGTACAAACTTAGCCACTGATCAAATATGCAGATCCAACCATTCATCACTGGATTTCTGGCAAAATCAAATGGAAAAAGTTACTCAAAACAACCAAAAGGTAGAACATTTAGAATATTGCAACACAAAAGCATATTTTGAGACCCTCAATTACTTGAGCATCGAACTTGTTCCTATCGAGTCGAAGTTGTTTGAAGCAAGTATGAATTTCTAGCAAATCAATTCATCTGGTTTCTATGAAAAGCAAAGTTTGACTTGGAAGTCCTCTATAAGTTGGCCAAGTTTTGTCACAAGACTTAAAAACCTTAGTTCTCATCCTAAAAGAAAGAAGTATAATTTTTCCCAAGATCTAGAAATACTTTAATACATGTGAGAATCTAAATTGACGTCAAAATAGACAAGTCTCATGTTTACACGTTTACAATTTTCACAATAATGTAACCATATTTAGTTTTTGAACTCGTTGCATATTTAAAATATAATGTGAGGAATATATAGGTCTTTCCTTTATTGAGAAGATATATATAATTTATCTTACAAATAATTAATGTAAAATTAGTTCTAGCTAACATCAATGACATGGTTTTGTATTTATTAGTGATTAATGATGATAATAAAAGTTGTCATCTATTTTATTGCATTTTCATATCAAATTGTAATTAGATGATATCTAAATTTTTTGTTTTTACAATATACTTGGAAAACTTTATACACTATTCATTGAACTCTATATTATCTTTGTTTCAATGATTGTTGTCTCACTAAATACTATGATGGTCATAAAAACATATGTTACTTAGTTTTTTTTGGCGTTCCCTTTCCCTCACTTTGGAGTATGCTAGTTTTAATTAAGTCTTATCAATTACCCGTTACTAAAATCATTATGTGGACGTAAAATATTTCCTCATATCTTTTCAATAAAGATTTCATCTTTCAGAGTTTAACTTTGGCTACAAATAAATTATTCATTGGAAGTTTCTATGAGTAAATTTGTGTCACTTTTATTTAGATATTATAATATTTTTGTTAATAATTAGGTCTATTCTCTAACATAAAGTTCCTATATTATTTATATGTGGTTATTTATCATTTTTTTTTTTAATTATAAAATATTTCTATTCTATTTTATGAGGGTTAGAAATATGTTTTATTGATTAGATTTTTTATTGCATTTTTTAATATCTAGTCAAAAGGAAATAACTTTTTCTTATTTAAATATATTCTAAGAGGTTAATGTACATTATCAAGATTCGATTTACAAATTGAGGTTTTCATAATTTCAAATATTTAATTAGTTGTTGGGAGTTTGTAGTGAAGCATATGGTAATGAATGTTTGAAAGAAATATTTTCCAAATGTTTTATTGTAAAATAATTATTTCCTCTAGGAAGATGCCTGGACATACCCCATTTCTTCACTTTGACGAAATCATTTAAAGATAATTGCCAAGACTTACAAGATTATGCTCAAAACATAATGTTCTAAATCCCTGTGCTTCTCCATTTAATAGATTATTTATAGGTGTGTCTCTATGATGGACTAATTTTTCCATGCTTGACCATAACATTGATATGATATTTAAAATGCAAGTGACCAAAGATGATCACCTCAAGTCAAGGTGGATTTATTATGTAAATATGGGGCATGTGTCATTTATCAATCACCCCTGGTAGATCTGACCATCTCATCATCACCCTTTTAACACCATTAATGTGTGATTAAGCATAAATATGTTTCTTGAAACAACTTATGGTTAGATGGAATAAAAACTATGAAAAGACACATTGAGAAATTATATGTTTTCCTCCCATCTTAAGCATGACAAGATATTGAACTAGATCTATGTGAACTATTTAATAAAGATTTAGTTTTTTCAAATCCTAGTAATGATATCTTAAATTAGATTTCACCCATAACTACATTAGAGATGACACACGCATGTATAGTAGTTTGATTCTAAGAAGCTCAATGAATTTTCATCGAAATGCCCCTAGATATTAAACCTAAAATTAGTTTAAACTTCACTTATATTCACTAACAAAAACCATATATCACATAACATAATTGCAAGGTCAATCTAGTAACTTCAACTTATTTACTCATAAGTACAACGTCTGTCTAATCAGATAACCAATCCATCACATCATTCACACTAAAATTTACATGGGAAAAACTCAATTAACAAAAGGAAAATCCACAATAGAACTATTGACTACTTATCATATTCATTGGAAAACCGATTACACCATGGAATTCTATCCATTGAGCTTACGATCTCCTATGCATGTTTCATAAAATATTTTCATGTTAGGTTGAGGATCATACAATAATTGTTGAGGTGATTATGTAAGAAGAGAGAATGTGGTGCAACGTTTGTGGGACAAGCACCCATTTCCCATTGCATCATTCCTAGTAAGGGTTAATAAAGTTAACTTTGATCATAATTTGAGGGATTAGTTGATGTAGCCAACCTTGATCCCCTCCCTTTATGTTTAATTTAATATTCCCTTTATGTTTAATTTAATATTCTTTTAAGGGGATTTTCTATACCCAAGACACGGGTTGTTGTATGATTAATGTCATCAACATACACCCAAGAATTATTGAGGCTTGAGGTGAACTTCAGTCTTTTTCAAAATGGGTTTTTGGGAGATTTCACAATCTCAATTTTATAAAATCTAGAATAACTTCTCAAAAGTTATTATTTCAAGAATGAAAAAATTATCGTAAATTGAAAAATTAGAATAAGGAATTCTCAAACGTTATTATTTCAAGAATGTAAAAATGATCATAAATTGAAGATTACTAATCTAAATTAATCCAAGCCTTGTATATGGAAACCACTTCATCCTTGCACTCCATTGCTCACATTTTCCATAGAACAATTATTCTATGTAGGTATTTCAAAGAGGGTTGCTTCCAATTTAAAAGGAAGCTCAATAGAATTGTGGATGGATTGACAAATGAGGGAGAACAAGCACTATATTCTGGAATACATGTTTATTTTGATGGACATGAGAGTTCAACATCAATCCTTACCTTGTGACATCGACATAATGTGAAATTTTTGGTTGGGTAGTTCGTTTTCTTAAGTGAATGCATAAATTAATCTATCTCGAAATCTCCCATCAAAATTTGTATTGGATATCCTTGGTACCAATGACCTAAAAGTTGCACGGTTGAATGGGTCTAGACATACACCCCATGTAAGTGGACACCTTACTCAGTGGTTGATGTCACCATGTATATTCGGAAGCATTTGGTCATGCAAGAAAATCCCCCAAAGGTGTAGTCTACTTGAAGTCCCACATTGCATGACAAATCTTATGTTCATAGCCCAATTGATTTCACATATAATTTCTCTAAATTTCATTGGATTTCTATATTTTCCCTCAACTACTACCATGGAAATTTGTGCTTGTTTCCCGACCTCCCTTGGAAATGTGTATGTTTCCCACTAATGTGTGCCCAACTACATGACTGAGATGGCTTCTCTCTTGATCCACCTAGTAGCAATGAATGAAAAAGTAGAAGCTTAGAAGAAATTAATGGATGCTATTTTTGTAGAAGATCCTTCCATTGATTATGAACATGTCTTTTTTTAAATCTCACCCAGTTATGAACTTTTTGGTATCATCATTGTCAATCGATGCACTATATTTGGATTGTAAAGTTTAGCCACAACCATTTTTTATTCTTAATATAAATAGTCCTTATGTTTAAAAAAAGAAGATAAAGTTGTTCCAAACAATCAAAATTTAACCTAATACCAAGAAGATAAAGTTGTTTCAAACAATCAAAATTTAACCTAATACCAAAATTTAAGTTATGTGTTTATTTACATCATTCAAATTAATTGTAATTATAATGATTATAAACAAAATTAAATAATTGAACATTATAAGTATTGTAAAACAATTTCAAAATAATGAGATCATATAAAAAAATGTGATTATAGATAATTAAGAAGTAATTAATCAAACTAATTGAAATTATTACAATGATTGATGCATTAATACAATGCAAGTTTAAATGAATACTTCATCAAACATGGTAAATCCAAATTTTATGGTTGTGTCCAAATTTTGTGAAATAGTTCCTTTTAAGATGATTTAAGAAAAAGGACTTTGGATAAAATTGTATTGGATACTGAACCATGGTTAGATGTAGCTATTAGGCTATGAACATATTGTTGGAAATTATATTGTCATTGATGTCAAATGTAGATAGTATTGGATGCCATTGATGTCACAGGTAGGGGGTGACTGACCATTATCAATGATGAAGGTGGGAAGACTGCTATGCCAGGTCCAAGGATTGAACCAAAACCATACATGACTATGAGGAAGATAGAGGAAGATTCTTACTGCAAATCAAACCAGACAGAGCAAGTCAAGAAGGTCCCTGGACATCTATATCTCTCTATGTGCTAATTAAATTTCAATTAGATCTCGGCTAGGGTGTTCAATGACCAGGTTGCAGAGGTTCAAAGGAAGTTGTGTTGATTAAATTATGGTGAAGGCTCTGTGAGAAGAGAAAGCGTGAGTCATTGATCATTGATCATTCAACAAGATCCGTGATCCATATGTGAAGATAATGAAGCAAAGGCAAAAGACAATATCCCACATGCATAAGGGAAATTGACTTTGACGGGTTTATAATGAACAAGTGAAAACTCTTCGCTTGAATGTAAATGGAAGAGCCACGGAATCATGCGAAAGGAATTAACTTTTAGTCCTATAATTTCCATTAATAATGGATGGTCGAGATTAAATCTTAAGATCCAGATCTAACCAGATCCACATCTAGAAGCAATCTTGAATTCAGAGTCTGAAACTTTGGTAAAAGACTTTCAGAGTCATAATTATTGGAGAAGGAACGTTGAGAGAGTAATCTGTGCTCAGATATAAAGGTATTGAACAATATTTCATTTCTAGTCTTGATTTGCGTGTCGAAAGGTATGCCTGGAGTCTTCATTATTATGTAATAATGGATGGACGATATTAGATCTTGGATAGAAGTCTATCTAGATCGACGACCAACATTAATCTTCATTCAGAGTCTGAAACAATGGTAAAAGACTTTCAGAGTTGGATATTCAGAGTTGAAAGGATACTCTGACAAAGATAAGTCTGACCAAAGGATGAGATCTATTCAGAGGGAAAGAAATCAACGACTCCTAGAAGGACACATAAGCAGCAAGGACAATGCCATGTGTCTAATGCCAAGTTAGCACAGTGACAGGGAAAAGCAAGAGGAAGGGATGATGTCACAGGCTTAGAGGTGCCACGTCATCCAATACACATGGAAGGAGTCCATGTGGACGATACATCAGTGCCATGTCAGCACCAAATCAAATACATGTGTCATACTTTGTACAGTTCCACAAAAATAGACAAGTGTAACCTAGTGACTGGACCACATGTCATAAGCAGATTTGGCCACATATAAAGGTGAAAAAAAATCTGACGATGAAGGAAAATTTGAATTAACATGAAACATTAATCTATCAAAGCCATAGCGAAGGGATCTAGACCATCCATCAAAGTGATATGGTCGGAGTGAAACAATTCACCCTTTTATTTACACTCTGAAACAAAGGTATCGAAGAATATTCCCTTCCTTGGGAAAAGTGTTATCTCAAGAAAAATGAGCAATCTGGATCGTTGGTTAGCATGAAAATAAGATGTGGTTATAACCATAGATGTTGAATGATCGACAGTGGATGTTTGAAGGAATATTGACACCAACGAATGGTGGAGATGAAGCCTCCGATCAAATCGACGACAAAGAATAGAGGAAGGGACTTCGATAGGCCCTATGGTCCCAATATGAAAGAGGCTAGATTGATGGATGAGATCAAATCTGATCTAGATCCAACAGTGGCTGAGTGATGAGGTCCAACAAGTTCGATAGATTGTTATGGATGTTAGATTTGACGGTTACGATATAATCAAGAAATGATTGAACGTTTGTTTTGTGTCGAGATGGTGCTGAGTGTTTCGACAACCTAGTTGTCCCAATATGAAATAATAAATCGATGTTTGTGATCAAATGAAGGAAAGATCAGATGACTATTATACATTCAAGTGTTGTAGAGTGTATTAGTCCCCCGATGGATGAAATTGTAAATCAATGGACAAGATTGAATCCATGATGAGATATGACGCCTGTTGAGTGTCAAAATTGTATTGTGTGGTCTGTGAGAAAATTGCGTGAAATGAAAAGTGGTAGGGAATGTTTTTGAGGAAGAGGCAAAGGGACTCAGATCCAACTTGATGAGCATGACTTTGTATGTGGATAAATGGTTGAATACACGAGCTATATAAATAACAATCCCTTGATCGAGCTACTGAAGGGGGTGTGATGTGTGTGGTGTGAAGAAGTGAGGCTATGCGGTTCGTACAAAATCATGGAAGCGATGAAGATGATCTGAGGTTTGATGACATATATGATGAAGCATGCTGGAGAGGTATTCTAAAGAAAACTACTAATTACAAATATGTTCAGGGTGGTAGGGTGGAGCAAGGAAAGGGATTGGTGTCTCCTACAGGTTGGTGCCTATGAGAAATAATTTTGTGTGTTTGTGCCCATTGGATGAGTTGGTGCTCAACAAGGGGATTAGTTTCCCTTGCAGGTTGGTGCCTGCAAAGATTATTGCAGATTGGTGTCTACTGTAAGTTGGTGCTTACAAACTTTTATAAATAAAGTTTTGTGGTTTTCTCCCATTTGGATTTCCAGGGTAAACTTGTGTGTATTGTGTATTGTGTATTGTATGATTTAACTGTTGATAATTGACTACTGGTAAATAACAAATTTTGATTAAAAGAAAAGTTGTGGTAAAATATTATCGTGTAATATTGATTCACCCCCCTCTCAGCATTCCAACACATATTACCTTCTCGTGTAGGTTTTTGTTTGAGCATGGGCATGTGGTGGCTTCTTTCCCAAAGACAAACTTACAAATGTTTTTTGAGGTAAAAAATGAAAGAATAGAAAACCTGGTTGGTGCAAGAACTGGGTGACAAATCCCTAGTGGTTGGCACCAAAGAAGGATGTATATTTACATTTAAGCATGTTGTTTTTGTAAATTTCTTTGCTAGACCTTCTAAAGGATGCATTGTTGGTATGGAGACATTAATGACTAATGAGTTAACTCCTCCGTGATAATTTCCCCCCATTTCCCCTTTGGGGGGGTGAAGAGGATGCATGATTCATATAATTTGTACTAGGAAGGGAGCTAGTACTTTCACCAAGCTAGATGATTTAATGCAACTAATATTCTCTGAGACTTTCTTAGTCTCAAATCAATCAAGTGGATTTTAATAAGGAAGAAACTTGAAAGAAGTGTGAAAAAGGTAACTTGTGAGTTCACAAGATACTAAAGTGAAAGCATTTATAAAAAGAATACCTCTCCTTAAATGTTGTAATGCAGTAGAACCAACATGTAACCTTTGTAATGAAAAATTTATAAATACACATTTAAAATCATAAAGAGAAAAGAGTTAAAAGTGGAATATCTAACCCTAATTTGAAGTCAATAGGGATCATGTTATATATATATATATATATATATATATATATATATATATATATATGCTCTTTTTTTTTTTTTTTTTTTTTTTTTTCTCTTTTCTTCTCTCTTCCGTTCTTTTTTTTCCGATCTTGTGTTTGTCATGAAATGTTTAATAATTTTAAAAGTTTATAAACAGAAAGAAAAAATTCTTAAAATAACTAATAAAAATAACCATAAGATATATAGATGTATGGTAACATCTTTATAAAAATGGATTTTAAAGATTGAACAATGTTTAATAATTTTAAAAGTTTATAAACAGAAAGAAAAAATTCTTAAAATAACTATTAAAATAACCATAAGTATATAGATAAGTTAATTTATAATATTTATTTTTTAATTATAAAATGTTGGATTATTTTTAATTTAAAAATATGATTAAGAAAAAAATACATAAAGAAAAGTTAAGAAATAAAGTCAACTCACCTGGAAGCCATTGTTTGTTATATTTTCTTTTCCAAATCAGTACGAGGCCCACCAACAACACCACAATAATGACACTAGCAATAGTCAATCCCAACACTAAAGGTAGATCATGGCAGTTTTTAGCTGCACCAAATAACAATCAACATTATCGAATTACATTAGCAAATATCTAAAGTACATTACATTATGATATAAGTCAATTTTAAAAAATAAAAATAAAAAATTTTAAACCAAAAGGATTTGCATCTTCCATGGTACTTAACATAACAAGGATCAAAAATAGATTTAAGCTGGTTCAGATTTTCCCAATGAAGTAAATATATGAGAATACCTTTTGTTAGCATTGACGAACCACTTGATGGAGTTACAGAAGGACCACTTCCACTTCTACTCGATGGACCACTTGATGGCGGTATAGAAGGACCATTTCTAGTTGGGGATGAGAGAAAAGGGACACCATCACCGTAAAACTTGTCCCTCCCAAAATGAAGCCTACATTTCTTATTATAGGCTTCTCCTTCGATGGTTCCAGATGGACACAAGCTCAAATTTGTTCCAGATGAAGCGCATGCCCGATAGGTAGAGGCATTGAGGTCTCCCCTGCACTGAGCAAGACCGTACATCTTATCTCCATTCTCTCCATAACTTGAAATATTGTAGCTCGTCTTGTTAACGTTCTCAACCAATAAACTCAGAACCATCTTCAAGTTTTCCAAAGCATTTCCATTCCTGATAGCATCACCACCGCAAGTGCAATTTTCCACATAAGTAAGATTATTGTACTGAGATGATGATGATGATGATGATGATGAACATCCACTAAGACCGAATTGGTCTATTAGACCTGAAGAGGGTAAGTGATTACTTGTGATTCTTTAGAATTTTTTTTTTGTTCTCGAAAAGCATTAAGAGAAGTTTTCCAAGATCACCATAGTTTTGTTGAGTTAAGAGGTTAGGAAGGTGTTGGCAGCCAATATTTTTTCAGTTGCCCTATAAGCTGCCTACACCTATGTTTTCTGAACTTCAAATTGTCATCGCATTTTGCAAATAGAGGATATTTTCATTCCTTGCGACATTTCCAAATTGGTATCCATTTAGTTTTCACGACTATAAGCATGAAAACTCCTCCATCGTTCTTTGAACTGTCATGATCTTTTATTGATATTTTCAATGGCACTTACCTTTGGATTATCATTAAGTGGCTAAAAGGTTTTTGAAACTGTGCCTATTTGCCTATTCTTACTTTAATTGCGCAACTTGATTTTTATTTAATTGGTAAGGCATTGAGCATGAAAGTTTATGTTTTTTGAAACTTCCCTAGTCATTGAATTACATAGGGGTCATGGTTTATTTTGGTTTTTATGTGATCCTTATTATTATAACTCTTGCCTTGTCGATTTTATGGAAACGATTGTCACAATGTTTAAAACCTTTGATTAAAATGTTTGATTATGCAATGGCGCGTTAGCTAAACATATGGGTTTGATTTCACATTGAATATTCATGGTTTGAAATATGGTAAGTGGCGCGTTGGTATATTACTCATCGTTTGATTTTTGGTTATACGAATGATATGTTTTTTTGCTTTGATTGATTGAACAGAGGATTAATTTGGCAGTTTTTCTTTTCCATTACTATTTTACATGGCGGTAAGTGATTCCACCACCCTTGCATGCGCACATTAATGCTTCCCCTTTGATCATTCATAATGGTTACACCAAATGCCTTTGCTCCTGTGTGCTGGTGTTTTCGACCCAAACCCTTACCATGTGCTCGCACCATGGCTCCAGTCGCGAGGGCTGAACTGAATGGTAGCCAGGCTCTATTGATGTTCGATAGTGCCCGCAACGACCTTGAGGAATTTGGATGACTCTCGTTCATACAGAAATTTGAAGGTTTTAACCTCTGTGTGGTTAGGCAATTCGCCATGACCTTTGATGACTGTCGGGCCAAGGTCGGGGATGTTCAATTGCAAATTGACGAGCAATTTCTCAGTTTAGCTATGGGTTTGCCTGCCACTGGACAATGATGGTCCAAGAATTGCAAAGTGGAAGAGGTCCCTTGGACTCTGCTCTTCTAGTCACGTAAGGTTAGCTCCTGTGATAAGGGTTTGCCTGTGACCATGCTGAAGCAGCGTTGGCATGAGATGCTGATGATAGTCAAACAATTTATCACCTGTGAAGGTCGGTATGGTTTTGTTTTCTTACACCACCTTCATTTGATTATGTTTATCATGGGTTTTGAGCTCAATATGCCATACTATCTGCATAGAAGCCTGTTCAAAATGTCTAAAAAGTACAAAAAGAACTAGGTTGACATCAACCTTTTTCACTATGGGCTGGTTAAAATGATTGTTGTTTATCATTTGGGGTTAAACTGAGACTGTTGGAATGATTTTCTCGCTCGCAATGGTTTTGAGGATTCGAATCCTCCATAGGTTGACAAACCTGTGGTGATCGAGAGCAAATCTATACCCCCGGTACCCTACAGTATTCTGTTACCTAAACCTTTACCCGATTTACCTATCGACCTACCCCACTCTGTGACCAAGGATGTCAAATCTGTTAAGCTCGTGGGAAAGAAGCCTAAATATCAACCTACTACAAATGCCAAAGGAGAAAATAATGCCCATTTAATCTTTCGAATGGCAAGGAATAAGCCGAAACCCCCTGTCAGTCCTGACCCTATCGTGTTGAGCGAGGACTCTGATTCAAAGGTTGAACGTTTTTTGGCAAGTGAATATCCCTATTCGGAAGGTTTGTGTGCCAAACCCTCATATGACTTCGTGTCAAACCTACCACCTTGTTTGCAAAATGACCCTAACTATCCAGGCATTAAGCTACCTTGTGAAACCCCCGGTCATTCATCTAAACCCTCTCCTGCTCTGTCGAAGCCTACAGTGCCACCCTATGATCAATGCCGCTTATGGTTAGAGAGATATTATCTGGATGTAACGATGCTACAGTCAAAGATTAAATCTTTGGAGGACCAGGTTACACTGCTTACCCATCAAAAGACTGAACTTCAGACCACTGATAAGAGACAAAGAATGACAGGCTCCATTTTGTTTAAAAATGTGGAATCGGCCACGACTGTGGTGAATTCTAAGCTGGCGTAATTGGATAGCCTCGTCACACAGGTATGTGTAATATCAATCATTTTTTGTAAATAGTATAAGTTTATATAAAAATTCAAATTTGGTTTGTATAGCTCTGTTCAATATTGATTGGTTTCATTACATTGTATACTCAGCCTTGCTTTGATTGAACGAAATTCCATTTCCCAGTTTAGTTTCGATTAGATTTTAACCGATTTATTTCATTTGATATGGATTTGAGTTGTTTGTTTTAGCCTAAATGAATGCTCTGTTGTCAATTGAAGTCGTTTGATAGACACGAGTTGTTTCTCATATTTCGATTCTGAACACAATCTCATTTCGTTTTGATTTCGTTATGATGTATATGCTATGATTGGTAACAATTGTGATATGGTTAACTGTTACGATTTGATGTTCCATATGACTTTCTACCAACAGGGATACAATTTGGATTATGTTCAACATGTTTCTGTTAATAGGCACCCAAATCATAACAGTTATACCCAGTCGGTTAATACGCATTCGTTTTCTTTTAGCTCGATCCTGTTATCAGTGGGATTCGTAATTGCAATGGATATGCTATTATAATTTGATTCAAAAAATGAAATTCACGATTTGTTTCCATATTAAACTCAGACATGATGTGTTTTATTTATTTTCCCAGTTTGCAATTATGACTTCTGTTGATTCTATTAAGATTGCGATCGTGATTTATCGATCCTGTCTATTGACTGTGCAAGAATCAATCACGAATTTGGTTGAGTTGATGCTGTTGCATATGATTTTGTTTACATATAATCGTAACAGTGTTTCCACCTGTGTATTCAATCGAACGATATGAATCTTATGCTACATTATTATAGCTATAACAAATGGATTCTGGTTGTGTTGGATTAGATCGTATCGTACATGATATGACTCATTGATTTCATTTAATATGAAACAATCTTGTTACTGTTTGACTCGACTTTATGGTAACTGGAAAATAGAGTATTCTTACCCCTGTTTCGATTGAATCACTTTTGATTATGTTTTATATTGAATGATAAAATCATTTGAATCATTAGTGATTCGTTTTGAATGATTATTAAAAAAGAAAATTGGATTTGGATTATTTTAAAAGGATTTGATTTGATTTCTATTCTGGTCCTGTATGTTATTTTAGACTAGCTACAAAATCAAATGATTCTGTAGCTAAGTTTGTAAAATCAAATTTTTATTGTTTTTCTCATGAAATATCTTTCTAACTTGATATGTTTGGTCTATTGCAGATAAATTTGAAATTGTAGTGGATATGATGAGCAGTTAGGGGATATTTGAAATATTTCACTTGCATTTTAGTTTCCTAGTTTAGTTGATTTTGGGATATCTCCCAGATTATGTAAAACTGTTTGATATTATCCACAGGGAGGTTTTACCCTATGGAGAGACTTATAAATACCTATCATTTTTGTAATAATGAGATCCTCATTCGTGGGAGAACAAGGATATGGAGTTTTAATATAGACTGAGGCAGAATTTGGT
>SNQJ01S0082111.1:23177-35263 GCA_010110895.2 Picea sitchensis
TTCGATTCGAGGGTCAATTTTAGGGTTTTTGTCTAGTTGTCAAGGACGTGATTTCAGACAAGTTTAAATAAGTCAAGGTTTTAACCACCCCACAAAAAAAGGGTGTTATCGATAGAACCACTTTTTTATTCGGGGGTTTATTTTTGTGTTTTTTACATAAAAATGTGGCTATTTTGGACCATAGTTCTTGTTTTAAGGTCACAATTCTCGTTAAGTAGGTAACTATGTTCTTGAACAAAGGTTTGCACCTCGAGGGATTTGATCCCTCTCCACGTATGGTAGACTTGGAATTAAGATGGATCTAATACACACACACACACATACACCATGTCGAAATAAGAGTGTAGAAAGCACCTAGTGTCAGAATAAGAAGTTTTTTACTTTCAATTACTTTGTGTGTGTGTGTGTGTGTGTAGAGAGAGAAAGGATAAACAAATATTTTACTTAACGTGGAGATTTAAGTAAATTGTTTATGGCCAACATTTAAATATTTGTTTGTTATTATTATTTGTTTAAATGCCACATGTCAAATTCATGTTGAGCACAACAAGAATTACACATCTCCCTCATATTGGGCTATAGAAATCACCTCTCAGTGCAATAAATTGAAACTAAAATGAAAGTGACAAGCAAATAACACACTATCTACATAATCAACACAAGATGTACCATGGGAAAACCCAATATGGGAAAAACACACCCAGAAGGTGAAGCCTATGCTTTTCTCTTTTCTTCTCAATTATGAAATGAAAATACAAAGAAAGGGGCACTCACTATGGAGTTTCCATGGACATTGTGGCTAGTATGGTTGCTACAGGATATTCTACTTCCTTTGTTATGCTTCAATATCCCACTCCTAGAGGCTTTTCTCAACTATGGAACAATAAAAATACAATAAGAATAGAACCCCTTCCTTTCTTAGAAACCTAGTATTTAACATAGCTTGATCATTGTCTAGGGTTAGGGTTTTTGTATGCCTCAACCCCCAATTAATGTTAAGGTTTCGAACCACCTAGAATATTGTTGAAACTCCACACATGATTGGCTCCTGTAAGGTAGCTAGAGAGGTAGTGGGGGGGCCCAGAGGGCCCATAGTGATAATAGTGGAGGTCATTCAATGTAAGGTGGACTAGGTCCACTATATTATTAAATAAGGCCCACTATGGTAGTTAGATATAATAAATGTAANTGTAGCCCCTCAAAAGTTGAACCAATGTCATGTTCACCACTTCTATCTACCCATTTGTTTGTGGATGAAAAATTGTGGATCTTTTCAACTTGGAGCTCATCTTCTCCCAAAGTGTAGTCCAAAAGGCACTAAGAAATCTAGTATCTCTATCTAAGATGATGCTCCTTGGTTTCCCAAAGTGCACCCAAACCATTTCAAAGAACATGTTTGTTGTCTATTGTCCCTTGATGGTATTTTTCCAAGGCATGAGAATGCACATCTTGCTAAAACTATCAACTACCACAAACTAATAGTCATGCCCCTTCCTTGTTCTTGGAAAACCACCCACAAAATACATGGAGATGCTCTCCCATGATCTAGTAGGTACATGTAGGGTGTGGTATAAAACTTTATGTATATTACTAGGTTTGTTGATACAACACAGTGTGCATCCTCTAATAAATCAGCCTACATATTGCATTCTAGTCCAATACACATACCTCTATAAGTTCGAAACTATCTTTCTAACACCAAAATTTCCTACAACTTTGGAAGTGTAATAATCTCTGTTAAGTTGTAATATTTTACCTTTAGGACCACAAATATTATCTAGCTTGTAGAACAACCCTTCTTGGAAATTATATTCATCCTTACCATCATCTTATTCTACACAAACTTGGCCCTATAGTTATTGAAATACCTCTTTAGATTCCTCATATTCTATGTATTCCTCTTTGTATGTATCATGGACGAAAGGCTCCATGTGTATAAGAGTTACAAAATATGCGATCTTGGATGTGGGTGGCCTTGAAAGCATGTTTTCCAACTTATTAATGCTACTCTTCTTATATTTCATGATTAGATGAAATTGTTGTAAAAACCCCATCCACTTGAAATGAGTGGTTAGTGATTGGTTTGGATGATGGTCTCCTTACCCATCATATAGTGCTTCCACTTCTTAAAACATTGAACCAGAGAATAAAGTTCCTTGTCATATGTAGGGTGGTTTAGGATTCAACCATGAAACATTTTATAATGATAACATATTAGCTTGCTTACCTATATCAATATCATTCTCATAACATATCCACTTGCATCCATATCCACTTCGAAAGGATTTTGCAAATTATGAAATGCAAGAATTGGTGCTTGAATGATCTTTCATTTTATCTCATCGAAATATTTTTGTTGATTCTTTCCCGACTAGAAACTCTTTTCATTGGTTGTTATGGCATGGAATGGTGTAGCCACAGTTGAAAAGGATATTATAACCTTCTATAACCTTCTATATTTTTGTTGATTATTTCCCCACTAGAAACTCTTTTCATTGGTTGTTATGGCATGGAATGGTGTAGCCACAATTGAAAAGGATATTATAACCTTCTATATGTATTGTGTTTCCCCAATAAATATCCTAAATTAAATGACATTAGTAGGATTTTGCCACTTGAGGATGACCTTCATATTCATCATATTTATCTTTCGTGTTCCCCTCCACCAATCACACATCCTAGATACATCAATGACTATTGAGAAAATTCATGTATTTATTAAGGTTTTCCAATAATGGATGTTTTTTTAGAGCCTCTAACACTTGCATTAGATGTGATATATGATTATCCTAGGTAGATCTATAAACCAATATATCATCTAAGTACACTATTACAAAATAATCTAGAAAGGGACATAATACATTATTCATCAAAGACTTAAATGTAGTTGGTGCATTACATAAACCAAAAGGAATTACCAACCATTAATATAGACCTTGTCTTGTCTTAAAGGTGGTCTTCTAGGTTTCTTATTCTTTAACTCATACATGGTGGTATTCTGATTTGAGATTCAACTTGGTGAAGTACCTGGTAGGTTGCAACTAATCTAGCAACTCATCAATCCTAGACAAAGGGTATTAATTCTTGAGGGTGATCTCATTAAAAACTTTGTAGTTGATACACATTCTCCAAGTCCTATCCTTTTTGGACACTATGATGATGGGTGACCTACAAGGTGATGTGCTTTGTCAAATTACTCCCTACTCCAATAGGTGTTGTAATTATTTCTTCACTTCATATGATTCCAAGATGGATTCCATGTATAGCCCAATGTTTGGAAATAAGGAGTCTAGAAACAATTGTATCTCATGCTCCACTTATCTCTTATGAGGCAAACTTGTAGGATCTTGGAACATTTCTTTGTATGCCTACAAAATATCCTCCAATTTACATTTTTATCCTTTAGTACATCCCTCCAGAGATGCATTTACTTTTACCAATTCATCTCCTGGCCAATTCTCTCTTAAGAAGAGTAATATAGACTTCCTATTTGAATTAATAAACTTATTGGTTTGGTTATCACTTACTAGAGAGATCTTGGATTTTCCTTTGTGTGCACTAATGATGAAGATCTTTACATCCTTGATCAACTAGTATTGGTTTTCTCTCCTCATGAATATTGCATACCTCATGTAAATGTACATGTAAGGGATTCCAATTGCTACACCACACACATCAAGTGGTACTACATATACCTCTACTTCATTAATACATTTTTCACTTATACAACATTTGGTATTATACTACTTAGTGACCCTAATATATGCATCCTTATTTACCCATCCCAATGGATATGGGTGAGGATGGTCATGAAATTTCAATATGAGCTTACTGACTATATCTTCTTCTATGAGGTTGGCCTATGAATCAAAATGAAATAGAGAATCCACCTTTGTGTTCTTGACCTAGATCTTAATATGGAAACAAATATTCATATTCTTTTCTTCCTTAGGATGGTTGCTACTTAGATTCACATCCTTATGCATTGTGGTATAGACAATATTTTCATCTAGATCTAAGTTTCTCTATACCCAATTACTTGAATCCATAGCTAGAATGTTCTTCTTCTTTGCATCCTTCTCGTGATTCGTTGGATTCATCTATGGATAAACCTTCCAAAACTTATATTTAGTGTGACCATGAATATTACAATGGTTAGAGTGGTTGTTTGGATCCTTGCACCGATGTGCAATGACTATTGTCTTCTCTTTATTTCCTTTCCACTTCTTCTTTCCCTCCTTGGAAGAATATTAGTGGTCATTCTACTTGGAACCACTTGGTTGTCCTTTGTTCTTACGTATATTATTTATATATTGTTCTTTTACACAAGCCTCATCAAATATTATATGTTTAAAGAGCGTCACTTTCCTCCATAAATGACTGTGTAGACCACCTAGATACTTGAGGAGTACATTTAGGGTCTTGGGAGATATACCCAACATAATGGCCATATTTATAAACTCGATGGTGTACTCTTGTACACTTTTCCTTGGCTTCTACTAGAAGTAATGCCAATGAATACAATGGTCCTCTATATACCCAATAGCATAGAACTGGGACTTAATTATGGTTTCAAACACCTCCCACTTAGTTATTGGGAAATAAATCTCCAACCTAAGCATCTCCCTGTGACTTTCCCACCAAGTTTGGGCATGGCCCTCTAAATTTAGTTAGGAAAATGCAATATTTTACTCTTATGATATGTAATGAACATTGAAATAAACCTTTAACTCTTGAAACCATTGATTCAACTTAAAAACATCAATCTCACCTTGGTAGGGTTTGATGTAAACTTTTTCCTCCACTTTAAACATATATTGGGAAGAAGTGATGGAATTGGAACTTGGTCTCTCTTTCTTAATTTGGCCATTTTTTTACTACCTTTCTAGGTATTTCTTATCTCCATATTTCTCATCCGATCTATCTTTCAAGTTAGATCCACCTAAATCCCTTAAAGGTCCAAACTTGTTCTCTAGAGACACCATGGGAATGGATGTTTCGATAGATGTCAATGACTTGTGCTTCCAACTTTGAAAATATCTATTTTGACTCATCCCATGGATTATTACTGTACTCATCATCCATGGATAGGGTTTTTAGACTTTATGCAAATTATTGGATCCTATAACTTCCCACAAAACCCCAAACAAAGTCGATTTCACACTAATATAATATGTAAATTACCATGGATATTCCACTAGAATAGTTCATCATAGAGGATCTTATAATATTTTGAAATATCTTGTTGTATTGTGTTTTACTTAAATTTCATATTTAATGTTACTATCTTAATGCATGAAATACTAAATAAAATGAAACTAAAATGAATGAGACAATAATATAACACACCATCCACACTATGAACACAAGATGTACCATGGAAAACCTAGATAGAAGGTGAGTTCTATGCTCTACTCTTTTCTTCTCAATTATGAAATGAAAATACAAAGAAAGGGGCATTCACTATGGAGCTTCCATGGACATTGACCAATATGGCTACTACAAGATCTTTGAATTCCTCTGTACTACTTCAGCATCCCACTCCTATAAGATTTGCTCAATTACGGAACAATAAAAACAAAATAATAATGGAATCCCTTACTTTCATAGTAGCCTAATATTTAACATATTCTGATAGCCATCTAGGGCTAGGGTTGGGTTTTTAGCATGCCTCAACACCCAATTAATGTTAATGTTTTGGACCTTCTAAAATATTATTGAAAATCCACACATGGATAACTCCACATGTGTGACTAATGTAGTTGACATGGCATCCTATTATAACAATTGTTTCCACATTCCATGCATCTTACTTTGATGGCCTTCCCTTTCCCTCTGCAGACTCAAGTTTCCCCTTTTTGTTCTTTCCATAGTAAAAAATTCAAAGTTTTGTATATATACGCGGGCCACAATTAGAAATATCGCATATACGCAGGTTGCTCCATTACATCCTACATACCTCTAGTTTTGTTCTTAAAAATTAAAAAAATATGTCGGGTTTCCATGCCATGTCATGAGATCCATGATCCTTGACCTTCCATATTATGGAAATGATTCAAATCTACCCTTCAGGCCATATACAAACCTTGTGAATCATTCATCATTGAGAACAAAGACACTCTGGAGAAATTTCACTTCATATTGAGTCTGCATCCCTTTGTCCTTGAAAGTATGAAATTCTTGTGTTTAATCCCCAAGCTCTTCCTATATTGAGAAGGAGAAACTCGATTAATCATACTACTTGTGAGTTTTCCTTTGTGGAGGATTGAAGTGGTGAATGCCCAGCCGAAGGGACTTAGTTTCTCGGTTCTTATATGTGTTGTTACATAAGTTTGTCACCTATGTACTTATGTTGATTACATTAGTATAAATACTCTTTTCTCGTCCAATTATATGTCACTGATATTTGTATTACTTTCCATGAGAATATTTGTTATACATGTTAATGGATTATGCTAGTTTATCTATTGACATTCTATATAATTTATATATGCTCACGTATCTTGGATGTTGAGGACAAGTTGTATACATCAAGCTTTCGATCGTGAGCTCAATTGTGGTCTTCTTTGGACATCCAGACGAGGTAGGATTTTATCCTTATCTTGTAAGCATTTCTATTTATCTGGTGTAATTGAGTTTAGATTTGATTTATGGGTTTCATTCCATCTGTTGTGGTTTACCCCTTTCCATAGATATTTTCCTCATAACAGAATTAGCGACTCCACTAGGGATGATATCCCTTTTGGGGTATTGGGTGATTTTTCTCCTTTATTGCTCTACGTTTTCCTGCGTTTCTGTGTCACTTGTTGCTTGACAACCTTTATTTTTCTTTGTATATAGTTTTCTTGGCCTAACCATTACCCAGGTAATGTCTTCTTTAGAATACGTGGGTTTTCCCTTGACAATTGCGTACATATGTGTGTTGTCTGTCTTTAGCGCGTACATATGCATATGTTGCCTAAATAGTTGTGTACACTATCTTCTAAGTATTTTTGGCTGAGTTTAGTGTTTGTTGGGTGAGTTTTGATAGTTGATAAGACTTCTTGGGTCCCTGTCCTAACTGTTGAGTTCCTACAAAGTGATAGGAAGTTGCGTTATTGGTGAATCTTTTGGACAAACTCATTTCTTGTCATTCTTCTCATTTGGTGTCCTTGCATTCTAGTCTGGGTAGTTTCTTCTTAGTTTCCTTCTTGGCTTGTCTCTTTGTGCTTGCAATAGGGTTTGCCTAAGAGGTTTTTTATTTAGTCTTTGCATTTTCATTTCATTTTATTGAAAACACAAAACAAAATATTTTACTTTTTTGCATTTTATTTAGAGAATTTGCACTTTTGGTTGCAATACATTAGTTTTGGCATTTTAGGAAAGATTGGACTTCATTGAAATTGTATAGATTACATCCCAAGAACATCATTTAGAAGCATACCATCTCCTTGAAAATCAAGACTAGTACTTAGCAATTTTTTTATATTTGCTTCTTTTTATATATACTGAGTCATTATACCATTAGTTTCATGATCGCACCTCTTGAGTAAGTATAAGACACTAAAATTAACGTTGAATAATTAAAATTGATTAGAAACGATTTTCTTTTTCATGGTACATGAACAAGTGTAGGACCAAGGGCCTTGAAATAGGATTTTGTGAGTAAACTTCTCTAAGGCTATAAAACTCAACGTATGTGTATGACTAGGGAGTGGTGAAACCGATTGTGTAATTAGTGTCCTCAGGAGGCTCCACTCACACTAGAGTTAAGCACGAGGTTGCATGAAGTTGGTTGTAGAGATAGCCCTTTAATACCTTCCTAGCATCAAAGATATTTTTGGGGTTCTATTTGTATCTTGGGGTTTCGCTAGTGCCTTTACCTCCTTGAGAGGTAGTTCTTTCAAGATTTCAGGCTTTGCTACCCTACCCATATGGTGGAATAGACCTACGACTGTTCACCTGATCATTGGTTATACCATGGTGAATTTAGTTGCTTGACCTAGGTATCCACATAGGTTGCTTGCAGGGGTTATTCTGTAGGTACCCTGAGTCATATAGGGATCAGATAACACACAAACTTTATGGAGGATTTTCTCTCCGGAGGAATCTGACTAATTGCGCTGTGAATCCCACAAGGGTCCTTATAAATGATTATGTTACCTCCACTCTATTGTTTAGGAGTCTCATCCCCTCCTGGGAGAGGCATACCTTATTTAGTTCTGGAGGTACATTTCAACCATCCTCTCTTGTTTCCATTCATTTGGGTTCTAGTTTTATTTAGGAGTGTGCTCTTTGTATATTAGTTGGACTTTGGAGTTTTCTTTGCGTCATGAGTTTTGAGTAATCATGGAGCAAGACCAACCTCCCCGCCGGTCTTGTCATCTCTTGAATCAATTACCACAGTTTGGTTTGATATTGAGTCACCTTCTAAAAGGCGTAGAATTAATAAATGTGGTATGAACATCTCCACCACTTAGGCTCACAATCATCCTATTATGAGTACTTTTTTGACTCCAACCTATGTTATGGTTGGTGGATCCCTCAAGACTCCCTCAGTTTGCGCTATCTAGTCCATGAGCTCAACTCAGTCCATGGGGACATATCCTTTTATATTTTTGAATGGTATGAATACGCCATCATCATTATTCATTCCCCTGACACCTTTTTGATGGGAAAGCCTTGTTATAGTACTCATTTGACACCTCTCCCCTCTTATCCTTTCTCTTTTGGTATCCTGAATATGAATTTGTACATGTATTCCTCCTTTTTGACACCCAACGTCGAAGCTAGCTTTGGGTCAGGGGGCACGTAGTTTCCTTGTAATCCTTTCCTGGTTGGTGGGGGGCATATCCCTCATTCATTTCATATAATGGGGGGTTGGAATCCTCCCTCCTCTGGACCAAATCCTAGTTATAATTTTCAAGGATGGAATGAACATATGGGTGATGTTTATAATTCATATATCTCATATGTGTATCCATCGTCCACAATTCCTTTTCCTGTTAATGCTTCTTTTATGGAAAATCCTCCTCCAACCTATGATATTACATCGGGGTGGGATCAATTTTCTAACATGATTAAACCCCCACACAAAGTTCCTTCGTTAGGGGGAAATGGATATCCTCACATAGATAATATATATCATATTGCTTTCTCCTCACAAGCATTCCCATCTAGGATGATACCTTCATTTCCTTTCATATCACCAACCTCTGCTAGTCATGTTGGAGATAGGTCAACAACCTCTGCAATTAACGTTGAAGACCTACAACCATCCACTGCAATTCATGTTGGGGGTACAAATATAGTCACTACTAGTCACACTAGACAAGCAACACCAACCTCTACAAGTCATGTTGGAGATCAGCTACTATCCTCTGCAAGTCATGCTAGGAGCATGTCATCGGCCACTGCAAGTCATGCTAGAGGAATTCATATGATTGAGAAGCCTATATGTATAGGACGTAATCCCAAGTTCCTTTGTAGGATTTGCAAAGGATATCACCTAACTCATTTGTTCCCTACTATTGTCAGGGTATGAGATCCTATTCAACCAACGATTGAGGAAGCAGTCGTGAAGATGCAATATTTGACTAACACCGCTCTTGCTTTGGTGAGTGATTTATCTCTTGACTATGTTTTCTTGCATCCTATTCAACTAACGGTTGAGGAAGTGGTTCTTCCTATGTAATATTCGTCCAATCCCACTCTTCCCTTGGACAGTGACAAGTCTAAGGAAGTGACATTGCCAATGCAATATTCGACTAATCCTACTCTTATTTTGGGGAGTGATGCATCTTTCGACAATGTCCTTATCATTTTCAGTTTAGTACCTTCTAAACAAGGGGCCATTCCACTCTCTTCGAGTACACTCCCTCCAATTACTATGATGGTTTCCTTTGATTGGAATGATCCTATAGAGCCCCACCTTCCTTCTTTTGCACCCTTCTAGATAATGGTTGTGGTTAATAAAATAGGCGTTCTTCGATGTATTTTGGAGGAAGGATCCTCTACAAGTATTTTATCCTCATCGACTTGGAAAGATGTGTGTTATCCCAAGCTTGTGTCAGTTATTGTTGAGCTGTTGGATTTCAATAGAAGACCTGCATGAAAACCTTGGCCTCCCCCCATGGGCCCGAGTAATATGGTTTTTCCTCTTGTGTTTGATCTTGTTGTCTGTGAGACCTAGAGCCCTGGTATTTGTGAGCTGTCGAGCCCCGATTTCATGGATGTTGAATTTCCTTCATATTAGGCTATCCTTGAAGCTATCATTGTGGATTCTCGACCTCTTCCTGAACTAGAAACTTTACAATTTGATTACCAAAGAATCCCTTGGCCTAGGCCTAACAATAGGCTCTACCTAGGTAACTAATATGCATAAGCCGCGAGGTTGTGCGATCCTCTGTACATATTGTACTTGTAGGTTTTCTTGTTTTCAAGTTCTGTATCCCTTAACACACATTTTATCAGAGGTTTCTCTATTGGAATCATTAAATTCAGGGTAATTCTTTTTGGTCTTATAGATAAGACATTGGAGACATTTTCTTTGGTACGTTTCTTTATGTCAATCCATTCTGACAGGTCATGATCTCAAAACTGGAATATAGGTTAGATTTTCCCCTCCATGCATTTTTGTGTTATCCATTTCTTGTATCATTTTTCCTTAGGATCAATTCCACAGAGTTGGGACACAAAACCTTCTTTGTTGTTTAGAAGTGTTGTAATTCATGTGGTAAATCCTACCTTCCATGGGCATCCTAGCTTAGACCCCCTTTGCATTTTGGCACCCATGTTGTACGTTTTCTATTAGGCTCAGGAGTCCTGTTTAGCTCCTCCATGACATTGCGTTTGGAATTCATTCTTGTTACTCAATATAGGTTCTAGACATTACTTATGGGACTCCCCCATTACATGTTGTTCATAACAACATACTAGAGTCTTAGTTAAGCTCTTTTCAGACTCCTTAAAAAGAAAATATTTTCGAGTGAGCTTGTCTCTTTCACACTCATCAAATGGATTTGAAAGGAAGTATATTTTGGTATAATTTTAACCCTTTTTTGGACCAAATAGAATAATTATGAAAAATGAATACTCTAGTCATGATTGGCTAGAAGAGTTCTCCTTGGTATTGTTTTATTCTTTTTTGGGCCCAGGGGACTAAATCTACGAAAAAGAACACTACTGGAAGTTTCTTCCTAATGTAGAGTTGTAATTGCATTTCATTATCTTGTGTGCATTTTTGAGCCTAATGTCGTCTACTGCTTTCTCATTATAATTCTATTTCCCCAACAATTCTCAACATTCTCCAAGCAATTCCTTCACAATTCCTTCCATATATCCTTTGCATCTTAACACCCTTTACCCCAAGAGGAAACATCCAATCGAGTGTCCTTATCCTACACATGCTTTCGTTGCATTGTGCATAGGTATGTTCCTTGTGCTCTGGAACTAGTTTGCTTGTCTGTGACACTCTTTTCATCCATTTTACTATATCACTCTTTTATTCCTTTTCAGGCTTTAATAATATGAAAAAGACAAAAAAAAATAAAAAAACAAAAAAGAAGGGTGGGAAAAGAGTATTATCTTCATCTGGACTCTTCCTAATCACCAAGATATTGATATGTACCTTGCATTCGATGATGAGAGATGACTTAATGCTCTCCTTTCATTGGGTCTCCTTCCATTGGCTTCAACTCATCTATTATGGAATCAAGATCTAGAGTTATATGAGTAGCTAGAGGATTGAAGTCATTAGTGGCAGGTTCTCTTGCCATCGATAGTTGGGAATACATCAGTGTCTCCTGATCAATGGATTCTTCAAGTGTTCCACCTCAACACCCTTATTCACTCTTGTTGAATGTACTCAGTGCCTTGACACCTACTTTCATTATCAATGGGTTGTCTTGCATTCGTTAACAATATACCTCAATGATCAATAATCAAATGAATTTTCATTGTGTTCGACTTAAACTCCTATATTCACATGATGTAGACTTTCACCTTCCACGAATAATGTAGAAGATGTTGGAAGATTGATTGTTGTCATTGATGTCAACCCTAGTCATGGGTTTTGGACCGCAAGATTGATAAAGGTATTTGGACAT
>SNQJ01S0082112.1:0-35263 GCA_010110895.2 Picea sitchensis
TTCGATGGACTAACAACATGCATATTCATCACTAATGAATATAATTTTTTTTTTCTCTCAAAAAAAAATTGATTGTTATTGTAATTAGTTATTAATTTATTTATAATCATTCCTACTTGAGAATTTTTCACAATAAACACATGATATAAACCCAATTTTTTACAATTCTTAATCACAATTTATAAAAAAAATAATGTCATCTATTATTGTTTTATTGTGAAGCATTGCTCTTTATTATTCATTATGTAAATTTTAATTTAAATATAGGGTCTAATCATTATTTCTAACTAATACACAAACATTAATATATATATATATATATAATGACATTGATAAAGAGAAAAATAATATATTGAAAGGTAACGTGTGAGAAAAATGAGGGCCTACAATGATTGAAACATAATATAAATGCAGGCTTGTGGAAAATATTTTGAAGAAATGATCTAAAAGTTGTTATCAAAGACACTATTTCCCTTATCATAGTAATTAGTACAATTATGTTATTTTGAAAATTTAAAACTCATTATCCAGTCTTGATTAGGACATATTTAGTTGTAAGTGGAATCTTTTATATATCAATTGTTTGGTAGAAGGTTACACTTATTTTAAAACGCTACATTGGATGCAATCATTGCAACTATTCACATTCTATGAGCATCTAGTGTGGGAGTGGAAGAATAAATAGTGACAACGTTTGCCCAACAAACCCAAAACCAATGATAGAATTAACACAACAAAAGTTTCCCAACAAATCATCCTAATTAAAAAATAAAATCACAATTAACATTAATGTGAACATTCGTAATTAATACACATATTTGTAAATGCAAAGTTGCCTGGAAAATGATTTCAATTTTAGTTGTGATTGATTATATTAAAATTTCATGTATTAAAAGTGCAATGCTATATATACAAATTTAATACTAAGTGTGATTGATTAAAATTGATAAATTACGATTTGATGTTAATTTAAAGACAAACATTTATATTAGCAATAAAAATTCCATAATATCAATCTAACATCAATAATGTGGATCAACATCCATAACAACATCAAACTACATGAATCAAACATATATGTGATAAAACCATATTGATACCTCTAAAATATAAATGCACTATTAAAAAATCAATATACATATCCATCAACCTTTGAATATCACTAGAGCTAGCACTGAGGACATGAATTGTAACATCCCCACTATAATCCCCAGTTTAATTAATGCATAACGTAGATATGATTATGGCTATGGCCAAGCGATGTAATATGCGAATTGTATTTTCTGATTTTAATAAATATAATGTGACACCAGTCGTTGGGACTACGAATATAGATGGGGGGTGATTTATCCACAAGAGAGGGGAATGTCTAGGAGTGTTTAAGAGGAGCCCAATGAAGAAATTAGTTGTGGGTATTAATACAAGCCCATATTTCTGAATTTTATTAACATTGGGACAACCTTCTATTTATGGTTGAATGTATGAGAGCCCAATCATTGAATACCTGTGAGGGCGTGGGTGTAGAAGTTACATACCATAGTTATTGGAAACATGGGGCTGCAGTACAATCAACATTGGGCTGAGAGAGAAGTCAACCGTCTTTGGAAGGTAGAGGAAAATTCATATGGGGGAGAACATGCAGTTTTTTCACATGGAGTTTTTACATGAACAACAAACATGGAGCATAGAAAAAGAGCATTGGAGCTAGACCAAGAAGGCTGAGAAAATTCTGGATCATGCTGGAACATTTTTGGAGTGTTCTGGAACTGAAGATTAAAGAGCTAGGTTGTCACTCCTGAAGAGTGAACCCATGTGTGAGTGGCACTGTAACAACAAGTGTTGTTGTTATTTTCATGGCAGTAAGTTCCCTTGAGTTCCTAACAACGATATTCCTGGTTACCTGTTCTAGAGAGACCTTGATAAAAAAATGGGATGCTCAATGGATTGAGAGCAGTGAAGGGGTACACTCCTTGGGTCGGGTAGGTCAAGAGGAAGAGAGATGAAGGAAGTTCAGGATAACTGTAAGAGAATACCAGTGGGTTGTGGGATTTTGAGCTGTGAGTGGACTGTGAGAGGCACCCTTCACTTTTGGATACCTAGCCCCAACTTGAGGGTGACTACCTGTTGAGATTTGGAACAACAAGTCTATGGTTGGGTGGAACGTCCTTTCCAAGCAACTAGTTGCACAAACATTTAAAAAGATAAGTGTTTATCTATTTTCTGAGTTTTCTTATGAGTTTTATGGCTGTGTTTTTACCCTGTGCATGAGAATGGTTTTTATGTGTTGCTATAGTTTTTTATTTGACTGTATTATGTTCATTTAGAATGCTATAGATGCATTTAATTATGGGTATAAAAATCTAGTTAAATATATGTTTAATTCATAGTTGTTAAGCTACATAAATTAATTAACAGATTTTTTTTTTGAATTTATGTGTATTTTCCTCAAGTAATGTTCCTCAGAGCCACAAGTTCAGTACTGAGCCTACATTGGCTAGACTCAACACGTAGAAACTAAAATTGCAAAGTTAAAGCTCAGAGAAAGTTTGCAATGTGGTTATCAGATTTTTCCAGGAAAAAGTGTGAGGAGATTGCTTGTAATTTTGGTGAACTTGAGTCTAGGGATTAAAAATCCCCAATTTTGATCTCTAAATGTGCACATTTGGTCAAATTTTGGACAATACAAGGCATCCTATGGTGAAATTGGGAAAAAGTCCCAATTTCTACATTTGTTGAGGAATTCGACATAAGAAGTTGAATTTCAGGTGCATAGGTCGATTCGATAGGAACCAAGCCTAAATTGGCCATTAACAAGCTTAATTTCAGGTTCCATGGTGACCCTGACAAAATTTTGAAATTATGCATATTTTTAGAAAAATTAGAAAATTTGAAATTTCAGAAAATTTGGGTAATTTTTTGCACCATAACGTTAGCATGATGTGGAGGCCACGTGGCAGTGATGTGGAATACCATGGTGGTAGGTGCATGGTGGAATTTGGTGGCACGGTGCCAGGGTCTGCATTGCATGGTGGTGGGTCTAGCAGGTGACGTGGGAGCCACATGAGCAAATTGGTATATCCCAATACCATAAACCACTGTTGCATGGTAAGCGAAACAATTTTTCCCAAAACCTTCTACGATGCAACACCATTAAAATCAAGCCACGTAGAAAGGTTTTTGGATTTCCGCACCCGAGGGGGGTTGTTAACTCCCATGCACGTTGGAGACGCGATAGGGCCTCTTCACCATCAATCTTACCTAATCTCCATCGTTGGATCATGGAGGAACACAAGTTCATGCACCAAGGTAAAGGTGCAGGATGGGACCATCCCATCCCTGTGACCAATGAAGGTGCATCACGTGGAGTCTTTCAGTCAAGGTGGGACCCTTATCCCATCTGAGGTTAGAGGTGTTCTAGTTGGGTAGGTGGGGCCCGTAAAATATTAATATTTTATTAATTCTTAAGGTTAGTATAAAGGGAAGGAAGATGATGAAGGTCAATGGGGCAGGGCCAACTGGGCCAAGAAGGTGACATGGCATCACCTCAGGGTGCCATGTGGACCTAGAATGCCACATTAGTGGCCACACAAGAAAGTATGCAATTTTCTTATTTTGGCCATAACTGGAGTAGACAAGGTCAGATTGAGATGAATCTTCTAGGTTTTGTTTGTAGTAAGGAGGGCCACAAAAATTCCAGAGAGGGTCACTGGCCAATTATTTTATGATTTTCTAGAAAATGCAAATTACTTGTTTTTGAAGATCAGGGTCAAGATCAGTGGCATGAGCACAATTACTATTGAAACTTATACAAAATGTCATAAAATAAGACTTGAAAATTTTGTGTGAAGGGATTGGCTGAATTGTAAGGAGTTTGGAGTGGAGGTGCCAAAATAGGGAAAAATCCACTATTTTGGGCCACTTTTTGTGGATTTTTGAGATTTTTCAAAGAAGGAAAAGGTTTCCCATATGGAAAATATTGAAAATTTTATTTACTTGAATTTTTTTTACTCATCAAGCCAGACAACTTTCGTTTAGTGAAGTTTTTCCAGAAGTACACAATTTGGGAGATAACTAGTTTGGCTAAAAATTCCAAGTCTGGAAAAAAGGGGGTGAAAAAGAACAAAGTTGTCATTTCTATATTATTGTAGTTTTGAATAGAGAATCATATTGACAACTTGAGAGTTGTTATTATTTCCTTGTCATCATTATTTTCTATGTATCACACAAAAGTTTCTCTGGTTTCTGATAGATTTACTTCTACAAGTGGCAGGAGTTGGTGTCTGGGGTTAATTGCACACTAGAATGAAAAATGTACAAAAATGGGTAAATTAACAATATTCATATGAATATAAGTTTTTTCTAAGAACTCATAATTGAGTAAGAAAGTAGTTGTTGAAAATATTTTGGAGAGGAGAATCCATTTATCAACCCAAAAAATTGATCTGGGTAGTATACGTAACAATCAACTTAGACAAGATGAATGGTGGCATTAAAGAGCAAAAAAACTTATGCATTATTTTCCAGAACTATGTGTATATATTTTTTGTCTAACGAAAAGTTGTTTGCATGCACATATTTCTTGTAGGATTTATAGGTATAAGAAGGAAATTTGGTTCCTGTAAGAGAACCACAACCATGGAAGATGCCCAAGGGTCCTACAATCATGAAGAGGAATTTAGAGGGCTACATGGTGGCATAGGAAATGTTGAGACATATTCTAATGGAAGAAGAGACATGAAGGAACTTGTAACTATGAGAATCACGCAAAGAGATGTGTAGAGCTATAGGGATGATAACAAGAAGATTATGAAGGCTCAGAAAGAGATACTTCAGAGTCTGAGTATGTTGCAGAGGCAAGCCAATAAAGACTCTAGCACACATAAAAAATATAGTGCTAGACACGTGACAAAATCTAGGTCCCATAGCATAAGGGATGAGCATGTGAATGACAACAAATCAAGGATTATGAGCAGGCGCCATCATTCCCTAGAGCAATCCACTAGGAGATCTCATGCAAGTTCAAGGCCATGAAGTAGCCCAAGTGTGTCCCCTGTAAGGAGGAAGACGAGAAGGCCAAAGGGAGACATCTTGCAACATGAAGTGAGGAAAACCAAGTCATCAATATTCAACGATGAGCATAGGAAGGAAGAATAGGCTTAGGTCTGGCTGTTGGAAATGAAGAAATATTTCCAGATGCATGATTATCCCTCTAGGGTAGAAACAAGAACTGCAACCTACCACTTGCAAGGAAATGAAGACATGTGGTGGGATCAACTTAAGAACGTAAAACACATTGATGAGAGGAAGGTATCATGGATGGAGTTAAAAGGATATTTCCAAGAGAAATACTCGTCTGAGCATTACTATGAAAGAAAAATGAAAGATTTTTTTGAACTCAAGTTGGGAAGCATGACAATGGATGAGTATGAGAAGAGGTTCTTTGAATTACTGAAGTATGTGGAATTCATAAAGGATGAGAAGGTAAAAATCCAGAGGTTTCTAAGTGGGTTACCCTCTTTCTACAGTGACAAGATACAATATGATAGCCCCATAACTTTGGAAGAGGCCATAAGGAGAGCAAAGAATATTTATGAGCATAGTAGAGGAAGGTCAACTTTCCAAAAAGCTTGGAATGACAAGATGAAAAGAAAAATGGATCAAAGGTAGAAAGGTTTTAAGCCACCCTTTTTCAAGAAAAACTCATAATCAAATAAGTAAGGACAATCAACCCAAAATGAGCACAAGACAACATATTCATTTGGGAAAAGGCCAAGGTGACAACTTGTACAATGTTGGGGATGTGAGGGAAATCACTTATATAGGGATTTCCCTCACAAAGGTGAAAGAATGAGGACTGTCCACAACATTTAGGAGGCTAAAACAGTTGAATACATGGGAGGAAACATGCCAAGGATTTATGCATCCTTAGACAAGAAGCAAACAAAGTATCAATCCTCCATGATTGAAGTGGAAGGTAAGATTGATAACCAACCCATAAAAATTTTAATTGATTTTGGAGCTAGCCATAATTACATAAACTCTAACATTGTAGAAATATTTCACTTGCAAAGGAGTAAGCATAAGAAATATTGGTTAGTTCAGTTAGACACAAGGGGCTAAGATAAAGATCAATGAGTTGGTTAAAGAGTTTCCAATAGACATGAATGGACTCAACACAAAGGTAGATGTGAACATCATACCATTGGGTTCATATGATATCCTAATTGACATGGATTGGTTGGAGAGACACCTTGTTGTCTTAGAATGTTACAACAAGACCATAACTTGTCTTGATGAGGGAGGGATGTAAGTCAAGATTTAAGGCATTTCGAAAGCTGTAGCTGTTAGATAAATTTCAACCATTCAACTGAAAAAAAATTCAGGAAAGGATGGCAATTTTTTTATAGCCCATATAGAAGAGGAAGCCAGGGATAAAGTGACAAGTATTGAAGACCACCCAGTCTTGAAATATTTTGAATATGTTTTTGGGGAAATCCCATGATTTCCACCAAAGAGAGACATTGATTTCTCTATTGATTTGGTGCCATGAACTGCCCCAGTGTCCAAGAAACCTTCCACAATGGGCACACCCGAATTGAAAAAGTTGCAGATGTAGCTTGAAGAGCTATTAAAGAATGGGTATATATGCCCAAGTGTGTCACCCTAGGGAGCCCTAGTTCTTTTCGTGAAGAAGAAATATGGAACCTTAAGGTTGTGTATTGATTTCAGACATATGAAGAAGGTCACAATAAAGAACATATATGATTTTCCAAGGATTTATGATCTTTTTTATCAGCTGAGATGTGCAAGAATTGTTTCCAAGATTGACTTGAGGTCATGCTATCATCAAGTGAGGATAAAGGAAGAGGATATCGACAAAACAATGTTCATAAAAAAATATGGGAATCATGAATTCACAGTAGTACCATTTGGGATATCAAATTCCCCAACAATTTTCATGTGTCTGATGAATGGAGTGTTCAGGGAGTACTTGGACAAGTTTTTGATTTTTTTTCTTAGATGATATTGTCATTTTCTCAAGGACAAAAGAAGAGCACAAACAACATTTAAGAATGGTGTTGCGAGTTTTAAGAGAGCATAACTTGTATGCCAAACTAAGTAAGTGCATCTTTTATCAAAAGAAGATTCACTAGTTGGGGCATATCATTTCAACAAATGAGATAGTAGTTGATCCCGAGAAAATAGAGGCCATTAAGGGATTGCCAACACCAAGAAATTTGAAAGAGGTCATATCATTTATGGGTATTGTGGGTTATTACCGAAGATTCATAAAGGGATTTTCAAAGATTGCTAGCCCAATCATTTCTTTTCAAAAGAAGGGCGTGAAGTTTGAATGGACTTCCAAATGTGAAGAAAGTTTTTCAACAATTGAAAGATATTTTAACAACTGCACCAATATTAAAAATTACAGATCTAGATGAAGATTTTTTTAGTGTGCACTGATGCCTGTAAGGAAGGGCTCGACATAATCCTCACTCAGAAGGATCATGTGGTGTGCTATGAGTTTAGAAAACTAAAAGAGCATGAAATAAATTATGGTACACATGGCTTGGAGTTAGCAACAATTGTTGATGCATTAAAAATTTGGAGACATTACATCATGGGGAGAATATTTGAGCTAAGGACAAACCACTATGGTATGAAACATTTGTTTGGGCAACCAACACTAAATGCCAGACAAACTAGATGGCTGAAATTTCTGAGTGAATATGACTTTGAAATTAAGAATATCAAAGGCAAGGAAAATCAGGTGGTTGATGCACTCAACAAAAGAGCTAACGGAATGCATATTTCAGTCATCAACATGTTCAACATAGATTTAAAAGATAAAATTTTAGAATTGGAAAATTCAAACCAACATTATATAAAAGTAACAGAAACATTACAACAAAACAATTTACAATTTTTTTTATTATTATTATGATTTGAAAGAGGATGGAATCCTCATTTACAAAGGAAAAATATATGTGCCAAATTCAAGAGAGATGAAAAATATAGTGCTGAGGGAAATTCACAATGTGCCATATGCTGGGCACCTGAGATATTAGAAAATAATTGCAATAGTAAGAAGCTAATAATTTTGGCCAAGAATGATGAAAGAAGTGGCTAATTATATAGCCAAGTGTCTAGAGTGTCAGAAGGTGAAAACAAAACATAGACATCTAGTGGGTCTGCTACAACCATTTCCCATTCCTAAGTGGAAATAAGAAGTGGTTACAATTGATTTCATTACAAAGCTGCCCAAGACAATGAAGAAACATGATTCCATCATGGTGGCGGTGGTTAAATTAACAAAAGATACACATTTTATTCTTGTGAAGACTACACACACACCATCAAACATTGTAGAGAATTACATGAAGGTAGTTACTAGGCTACATGGGGTGCCTAAGGAAATTGTTTCAGACAAAGATCCAAATTTTACCTCTAATTTTTGGAAAGGTTTGTTCAAATTCTTTGGAACAAATTTATATCTCAGTACAACGTATCACCTAGAGTCAGATGGGAAAACAAAGAGGACTAACAAAATCATTGAAGACATGCTCAAATGTATGTGATGGACTAGCCATCAAAGTGGGAAGATTATATCCAATTAGTGGAATTTGGTTACAATAATGGGTATCAAGCCTTATTAAAAATGAACCCATTTGAAGCGTCGCATCGAAAGAATTGTAACACACTAGTGAGTTGGGATAACCCAACATACAAAGTTGTCATTGGGCCAGAATTGTTAAAGGAAATGGAAGAAAATATGGAAACGATTGAGCAAAATTTGATGGTTTCCTAGGACATGAAGAAAAATTATGTAGACAAGAATAGAGTTTTTATAGATTTTAAATTGGGCGAACATGTTTTTTCTCAAGGTGAAAGAAAAGAGAAGTTCAATAAGATTGGGTTGCTGCTCAAAGTTGGTAGCGAGATATTGTGGGCCTTTTCAAATACTAGAGATGAGAGGGCTAATAGCATATATACTAGCATCGCCTACATCCATGAGAGTGCATAATTTTTTCCATGTATCATTATTGAAGAAATATGTTCTTGAACCTAACCACATAATTGATTGGATTGTGATCTAGGTGGAAAATGAAGGGGATTTTTGGGTGGAACTAGTACACATCCTAGAACGAAAGGTCAAAGTGCTCTAGAAGGAAGATATGGGGTTGGTGAAGGTTCAATGGACCTAATACAGTCCTGAAGATGCAACTTGGGAGCATGAAAAAACAATGCAGGAGGAATACCTAGAATTTTTTGTCAATTTTGAAGAAAATAGAATCTAAAAATGAAAGACTCCATTTGGGGCAGCTAAAGTTTCAGAGAAATATCTCATAATTCTTGGTCACCTACATTGATAGCCTTGATAAAAGAATGGTGTATCCCAATGGATTGAAGGAAGTGAAGGGGGGACATTCCTTATCTCAGTGGGTTGAGAAGAACACAAGATTATGGTTAGGATTGTTGTTGGAGAGTAAAAAGATTTAAGAATTTTATTCTCTGAATATTATGATGTAAATTTGTATATCTATTTCAGCATGGTGATGTGCACTGAGGACGATGCAAAATTGCAGGGGAGGGGAATGTAACATCCTCACTATAATCCCTAGTTTAATTAATGCATAATGTAGATATGATTATGGCTATGGCCAAGCGATGTACTATGCAGATTGTATTTTCCAAGTTTAATAAATATAATGTGATACCAACAACTGGGAATATGGATTTATTCACAAGAGAGGGAAATGCCTAGGAGTGTCTAAGAGGGGTACAAGGAGGCAATCAATTGTGGGTATTAATCCAAATCCATATTTCTGAATTCTATTAACATTGGGGCAACCTTCTATTTTCTGGTTAAATTTATGAGAGCCTAATCATTGAATACCTATCAGGGGGTGGGTGTAGAAGTCACATCCCATATTTATTGGAAGCACGGGGTTGCAGTACAATCAAAATTGGGTATAGTGAGAAGTCGATTGTATTGGGAAAGTAGAGGAAAATTCATATGGGGGAGAAAAATAAGTTTTTTCAAATGGATGTTTTGCATGAACAATAAGTAGGGAGGAAGGAAAAAGAGCACTCGATATAGACCAAGAAGGATAGGTGAATTCTAGAGCATGATGGAGCATAGTAGAACTTAATATTGAAGAGCCAGGTTGACATTCCTGAAGAGTGAACTCCAATGTGAGTGGCATTGTAACAAGTGTTACTGTTGTTTTCCTGGTATTTTTTCCTAGTAGTGAGTTCCCTTGAGTTCTCAACAGAGATATTCCAGGTTACCTGTTCCATAGAGACCCTAATAAATGAATGGGGCACCCAATGGAGTAAGAGAAATGAATGGGTACATTCCTTGGGCTGATCAGGTCAAAAGGAAAAGAGTTGGAGGAATTTTGGGATAATTCTAGGAGAATACTAGTGGGTTGTGGAATTTTGAGCTGTGAGTGGACTATGAAAGGAACCCATCTCTTGTGGGTTCCTAGCCCCATATTGGGGGTGACTTGCTGCCGAGATTTGGAACAAAAAGTCTATGGTTGGGTGGAACGCCCTTCCCAAGTAGTTGGTTGCACAAACCTATAAAAGGATAAGTGTTTATCTATTTTCTGAGTTTTCTTATGAGTTTTATGGCTGTGTTCTTACCCTGTGCATGAGAATGGTTTTGATGTGTTGTTGTAGATTATTATTTGGATGCATTATGTTCATTTAGAATGTTGTGGATGCATTTAATTATGGGTATCAGAATCCAGTTAAATATGTGTTTAATTCGTAGTTGTTAAGCTACATGAATTAATTAACAGAAGTTTTTTTTTTTAATTTATGTGTATTTTCCACAAGTAATGTTCCTCGGTTAAGACGAGGGACGTTAAATGAATACTAACATGCATATAAGGACCAATACCCTCAGTACAACAACCAACCCTAGTGTGAGGGACATAAAAGTGAACATCAAGACCAAGGCCATTAGTGGAACCATTAACATCGACAATAATAGGGTCAACATGAACAAGAGTAGCAAGAGTAGCCTTTGTAACATCAAGAGGTGTTTTTTCATGACCCTATGTAGCATTGACATGATTACCAATAGAATAATCACAAGGAGCCTATACATCATCAACTTGATCATGGTCACATCTTTTGCTCCACTCATGACTCATAGAGCTCAATGTAGTAGGGAACTCAAGAATATGATAGAATAACTATGTCAGGTCCTATTAAAGGAACCTAAAGAGACACTAACCCTCAAGATGTTGGATGACATCTCTAGATCCCACTAGTCTGATGCTAAAGCCAAACAAAAAATTGTGAAGTTCATTTGCAACCTAGATTTTTTTTGTGTAGTTGGCCCATGGAACTTAGGGTTATGTTGGCATACCATCATCATTACTATGGTAGAGGAAAACCATCCCCAATTGATCCTACAAAGTCAACAATCAATTAATATTCATCAACATGCACATGAAATACAATAAAAAATAATTTATCTCGACTAAAATAATCATGAGTATATTACCCCTCTCATTTTTTGTCTCATAAGTGGGTGTGGGAGGTTCTCCACTACCCACCAGTCCATCCCTACATAGGTATATCACACAAGGTTTATGAAATGATCATCCTCACTAGCCAACATATCAAGCACTAGAAAATCCACTACTTGACACAATATGCCCCATTCCCTGCTCCTCGACATCAATATATGCCACTTATCCATACATGTCGTGTTCAATGTATATCTAGGGAGGCAGTTGAATGCAATTTGTGTTGTCCAAAACCTCTCAAAAAATAAATAAAAAAATAAAATTCATATGAGAATACATGCCTCCCATCAGTCCCAAACTAATGAGCTAGATCTATAGGTGGTATAAATACTATACCACCTATATAGTTGCCTATGTAATGATTGTGTCCACATAATGAAAAAGAACACCATTGATGTGCTTCCCATCACAAGTTTTGTGGGGCAATGCATTGAGGATAAGGAAAACAACCAATACATCCTTGTGCTCGAAATAGGTAATACATCACTATCCCTCGACAACTTGAAAGTCATTGAGTGTAGTTGTTGTAGGACTAACATAATGAGCTACATAATATAGTTGGGTTGCATGAACTCCATGCATCATTTGGGGAAATTGGGGAGCATATTAACCCCTCTTAGATAATTTGGTGATGAAATAAACATCCTTCTCAATGGAGTTGTTCCACATGTCTAATCTGACCCTAAATTCCTATCAACCCTAATCCTAACATTGGATCAATTGGATCACAAAATTATTCTTCCCCTTGATGAATGTGACCTCCTTATAAAACTTGAGGATGCCAACATCCATTAAGGGAAAACATTTTTCCTACGAAATAAGGTGTGAAATAAGGTGTGAGAATAACCCCCTCTCCCTCTTGCATGCCTCCAAAGGTTGCAACATTAAACAATTTTCATGTGTTCCATAATCTTGATTTCCATAAAAAAATCATTAGAACAAAATATAAATTTTAGATCAAAGTGTTTATAAAATAAAAATGATTTGATCAATTAAATATGTAATTTCAAATTTGATGCTTTGCAAAGTGTAAACCACACTAGTGCATCTTAAATAGGTACACACTTATACATTGATAATAAGAGCATACATTAATCACATTGATTCCAATGCATGACAAATAGTGCAAAAACACACGTGCGGTGCACTATTAAAAGTACAACATGTTGTTTTGTCTTTGGTGTGTGTTCTTTGTCTTGTTAGAGATGCGTCAAAGAAACATGAGCACATTGTGATAGGAAGACAAGTGTTTGTTAGGTATTGTAGTGTATCGATTTGGATAAGATGCACCATGCACAATGCACTGAAAAGTGAGTGCATGCTAGTAATTTGTTGTTGTCAACCTGCACCATAAATGGTGCATCCAAACAACCTAAATGAACTGGGTAATGCACATTGATTGCACCCTACTATATTTGGTGCATTTAGAATTACTATATGGATTGTGGATGGTGTGCGTAGGATGCACCATCCCACCAACTCATTGACATGTATGTCAATGTGTTATCCTCGCATTGACAATGATGCTTTTACAAAACCAAAGTGCACCACAAAATCTACATTACACGTTGTTTCTTTAGCAATGCATTAACATTGTTGGGACGAACAGAGGGTGGTATAAGGCATATTGCACCAATGTTGGTGTTCCATGATCCATGCATCCAATTAGGTTGAATGCACCTCATAGCTCTAATTGATGTGCTTTTTTTTTACTAGATGAATTGCTTGTGGTGCTTCATTCACAACACTATTGTTAGTGCATGATGTGCCACACCAATGCGATGCATTACCAAAAACTAAATGCACCATGTTGGTGCGACTTATGTGTGCACCGATATTGGTGCACACAAATAGTTTATAGGTGCACCACCAACATTTTAAAAAATGGAAAAAATTAACTAATGTTACACTGAAAGAAATACAAAACCATAGAATTGTAAAGGCATAACAAAGAAAATTCCCTAGTTTTCTCTCTATGGTCAATGACGTACGACCACAAAAATGTGAAAATGCTCTAAAGGGATTTTTAAATCCAATTGAGAATTGTAATTCACCACGGATGGAGAATGTTGACTAAATTTAGTGATTCAAATGCACCAAATGTCGTGGTGAGGTTACATTGAAAAGAAACATTGATGTATGCAAGGGAGGAAAGCACTAAGGATGGAAAAAATGAAAATCAACCAAGGTAAAATTTTGTATTCTATTTTACCCTAATTATAGTGCGCCTTTGATTTCAATGCACTATTGTGTCATTTTTTATAACACACCATTGTGATTATACAATTAGGGTGTGTGATGCACTTTGTATGCAAAAACCTCTAGCCACCACCTTTTCCAGAGCAAAAAAGAGACAAGTGACTCCCTTGAAACCTCTACTAAACCTCATTTTCCTTACATTGTTGAAGATATAGCCATTATGGCACTAGGTTGAAAGAGAACTCTATGGAATGGGTGACATGTGGGAGTGGATCTTCTTCAGGTCAAGATATTTTCTATGTTGTAATTATTTTCCATAAAATTTCATAAATTAAACTATTTATGGGATGCATTGTATATGAAGCACATCCTTGTATGAGAATTTAGTCATAGACATGACTATTAACATAGTCATGCCTTGTAGATGGAGTAGTGAAGGTTGTTAAAGAAGAAACATTCCTCCAATATAGAGAGTAAATGGATGCTCCTACTCACTTAGTCTCAATGCTATAGGATGGTTTGTCTACATGGAATCAAAGTGAATGTATGAATGCTTAATATCTCATGGTGTCTCACTTGGAGAGGCTTACATGTTTGCAAGGGGATAAAAATTGACTATTAACATGGTAATTCCTTGTAGATAGAGTAGTGAAGGTTGTTAAGAAGAAACATTCCTCCAATGTAGAGACTCAGTGAATGGTCCTACTTGCTTAGTCCTGATGCTATATGATGATTTTTCTACATGGAATCAAAGTGAATGTATGAATGACCTGATATCTCATGGTGGTTCACTTGGAAAGGATTACATCTTTGCAAGGGGGATCATACCGATAAAGGATGCTCACAACCTTTTGCACCAAGAAATGGATATGGACTTGAGATGAAGATATACTTAAGAATATAATAATTTAATAGGGGCCTAGTCACCCATTAAATAAGTTGATGCATTGAGACCTTGGAATCCCAACCAATATGTTATAAGAAAAATGTGTCCGTTGAGATGGATCCCACCTATCCAGTGGTGAAGTCGGTTACAAACAATTTGATAGCTTTCCACGAGGCAGAGACTACCCACACCTCAGATGGTCCTGTGTCTAAGGCAGTGAATAGGGGAGGAAGGAGAGGTGAGGGACTTGTGTAAAATCCCTCTTAGGACCACCCAACTTATGTATTGTCCTCCCTAAGCTTCCTGGGTGGTCTAAAAGGCCGGGGAATGATTTTTGTGGACAGGGGGGTGAAAATGAGCTTGCTAATTTTCATATCAACAAACTAATAAGAGTGAACAACAAGTTGTTCCCTACCTTGTGGCCTTGGGAAAATGTTCTAAATTGAATCCTAGGTAAACCGGGGTCCAAAACAATTATCCAGTGAATGGCTTATGTAAAATTACTAAATTCTAAGAGTCAAAAAGGATTTGGAAACTACAACCATGCCATTTAATATGGATGTAATTTATGAACAACAAGCTATTTGGGCCTTGTAATACACGAAAACAAGCTTAGAATTACACATAATTACCTAGAAAGTGGCCCTAAAACTTTAAAGGGTGAAAATTGAGATATGAAAATGCAATTCCATCCCTTTAGGAAGATGCTACAACTACATAATGTGATGTAATTGGCCACAAAATATAGTTTACTAGGACGTTGGGTGGTCTGATGAAAGGTTTGATACTTTAACTATGTGTTAATTGTAAATTTTAAACTATTTGATCACATGCAAGACTACCATATAGTTATGAAGTTCCCCCTGATAAAGCTCACATATTTTATATTGTAATTGTTCTACTTAGTATAAAGTGAGTGAGCTAGGGTACACCACTTGGTCAGAAAAATTAGTGCCCCATGCAGTTCATAGAAGGAGGGTTTATCCCCTTCTTGTCACTAAGGATTTCAGGATCTTAAATCCACTAGCATGGAAGAAGGATACCTATGCAAAGGAAGAGGCTCAAGAACCCCTCTGAGGGAGTTTAATTGAGCTTACCCAAGCAGTGTAGTATTCCAATCCAAGCTAAGATAATCAAAATTTAGAACCTTAAGATTTATCCAACAAGACCAATTCGAATAAATGAGCTCACTCAATTGATATAAGGAGGACTAATTTCCGAGGGGCCCCTGACGAGGATTCCCTGGCTTTCACTCTTAATGTTCTAGAAATTCAAAATGATGAAATGAAAAAACCAATCCATCCATCCACATGACAAGATAACGTCTTTCTTTCATAAGCATGTATCTTGGTCAACAAAATTGATATATATATATATATATATATTCTACGAATGGAAGCACAAATTTTCACATTTGTGGATGTTCAAAAGGTGATTTAGTTGTTTGAAGATTTGTTGCTAAGTATATATATTATATGTCCTTTGGTTAAATCATAAGCACTTAATTCAACCTTGACCATATCTCCTTGTAGTATTTGTATGAAATTATGTTGAATCCTACCTGAAATATGAGTAAGAATCTAACATCCATTATTTTCTAGAACTTTAAACATATCATTGGGGAGAGATTCAGTAACCAAACCTTCCAGATGGATCATATTTTGTTTGTTCATCAAATCCCCACCTCTTTTGATAAAGAAACTTTACCAATGTGATTGGATGAAAATAAATGGTGTCTCGAATCACACTTGCTCTGAATTTTGATACCATGTGGATATATTACAACATCAATATTTTTGGAAAAAATTTGGATCAATTGCCATACAAAACATACTATTCCTCTTATTTTTTCTTGTCAAGCTTCTCAATCCGTTAAAATCCCTTGGGAAGTAGTAGAATTATGATCCCCATTCCACCTAGATAACCTATCCCCCCTAGAGATAACTAATATAAATAACATATACTACTACCTTTCAACACTCAACTAGCAAGCATTCAAATCTGAACAACCGAAAGAAAACAAGCAAGTAGAACCACTAAAAACTCCCGAGAAAATATAGCAGAGCTTAGGTGATATATTCAACAAGTCCTCCCTAATACAAAAGCCTTCCTATTATTTATAAGAGAAGATAATACTAGAGTTAGGTGACAAGACACTTGTCACTTTTGGAAAAAGTGACGAGTGTACCAACCCTAAAACCTCTTTTGTCCTTTTGCAAAAAGTAAGTCAAATCAAAATTTGATTTTAAACTTAATTACAATATGTCATTCGAAGTAAAACATTCGAGAAATAAAATTTTGGCAAAAATCCTTCGTGGAAATATGAAAAATTGGTGCAACCTCATAATTTTACTTGGGATTTGTGCCATCCGAATGGAATCTTTTATTTCTTACCATGTGTTTGCAGCTGCAAATCAGGTGGATTCATGGTGTCAAAGGCCATCAATGGTTGCCAGATTTACCGAGGGTGAAGGTCCATGGCTTGGGGAAAAATTGGTTCGCTTTGGAGGGTAGGAGATCAAGGAATTGGTTGTTGAATGTAAGGAAATGCCCATTTTTCAAGCACTTTTTCATGCTTGATTTGATGCTCCCCTTGCTACCTATAATTTTTCTCTAGGATTGGTGAAGTATGGTTTCAATCTGTGTTTGAATTGACAAAAGGGGCCCTAGGCCTTTACAATTAAAGGGATGGTACCCTATACACAATAGATATAATTCTGAAAATATATGCCTTCATGCTATAACACTTCTCACCATTTTTTCAATACCTTTCATTTGGAACAAATCGGGCTTTGGATGAGCGAGATATGGCCTTGGAAAGGTTGTAGGAAAGTGTTGGTTGGAGGGGTGATCTGGGGAAAATTTGAAATTAAACCCAAATTCTGGACTCAATCACAAAACTAACTACTTGCTACAAGTCTACACATCCATAGCTAAAATGGGTTTCTTTTAGTTTTCAAAAATTGGGCAATGAAGGACTCCAATTAGGCCCCCCTTCCGACACTTGTTCTTGGGCCAAAAATCAGGGTCCCTAAAACTCCTAAAGTTTTTAATAAAAATATGGGTTGAGTTTGTGAATCATGCCACTGTATCTATGTTCTACACTGTTGTGGTCACCTGGGCTATTTCCGGGCGAAAATACGCTTCCAAATGAATATCAAGTTATGGAATTAAACTGCTCAATGACCCTTAGGAAGCAAAATTTTGAAATTTTAATACAAATTTTAGATACAACCCACCCAACCATAAGTTTGACTTTGGTAACTGACCTCATCATCACATCAGAGATAATTTTAAGGATGGAAATTTATTTTAAATTGTAGAAACATGGGCTAATATTACTAGTCCTTAATATGGAAAATGTAAAATGTTTGGCAATAGTTTTGTAAAAATATTCAAATTTCTATAAAATTTTGGCGATTTTAAAGGTAAAATAGTTTTAGTCTATGGAATTTGGGAGAATCGTTTTTAGAAAAAAATGGAAATTAGCAAATCTTTTTTTGGGGAAAAACCATGGAAAATTAGCCCATCGACGAAATTTAGCCCCTAAAATCGTTTATGCATCACATAACAGACTTGGTTTAAAACCTTGTTACAGGGAAGTGTTGGGCGGGGATAACATAAGTTTCCGCTAGGGGTTGGGTGGAGGTAGTGCGAGAGTGAAAAGAGGGAAGCGTTGCATGAAAAGGAAGTAAAAATAGGATGCTCATGGCGACACACATGTGGAGGTTTGGGTGCACAGTTGGTGAAAGAGGGGTGGTGCACCCTATATAAAACAATTTTCAAAATTTTGGGTTTAAGCCATTGGGAAAGGGAGGGGAGGTCATGGGTTTTACCCCCCCCCCCTCTTTCTTTTTGAATTTTTTGAAATATTTCTTAGTGGAAAATTGGGGAGAAGGGGGAGGTCAACGGTTCAAATCCCCTTCCCCTCCAATTTTCACACACATTCCTGCCATAGCACATAAAACCCAACAATCAAAGATTTTTAAAAGGGAGCTTGGGGCTTTGTCCAAGTGCCCAAGAGGGGTTCAAATTCCATTTATCTTGCATAAAATTGGATAGGAAACAACACTCAGTACAACCATAAACCATCAACTATCACTCACAAACACTGCATCAACAATCTAAACCATGAACCAACAAATTTAATGGCATGCAATCCAATTTTTTCAAGAAAAAAACCCATCACACCAACACAAAAACAACTTTCTCAGTAATCATCTTTGAGCAATTAAAACTCAATCTATCACAAGGGTAATTATCATGGGTACCTTCTTGTTTGGAAGAATCTTGTTGAAGGATTGTATGGTTTGCAACCTCCTGAATTGTTCTACCCATGAACTAGAACCCAACCCTTACTCTACTATTACCTCCAACTTGTGAAGTGGTAAATGGAGAAATGAGGGGAAAGGAGAGAAATTTGTATTTTCCAAAAAGATTAATTTTCCTCTATTTTGCACGAGGGCCATGCATGGCATGTTCTTTCTCCCCCCCCATTGTTTAATTTTTAATTTTTATTATCTCCCTCAAAAAACGTGCAAAGTAGCCCTTTGAATTCGACTTTAATCTTCATTGATGGAGACCAAAAATGATGTCAAATGAGACATAGTAAGAATGTGGCATGGGGCATACCATTGAAAAAGTATCGATGATCCCATCGAGAATATGGAATCAGAAATCTGATCTCATGCCACCTAGGCCCTCAATTTTGGTTAAGAAAGTCTACTCTCTGAAATCATGATTTGCTCATGGGTCCCAAAAATGCCCAAACTTGCAAAAGATGCCACATCGCCATACAATATCTAATCTAGGAAAATAACAATGGAAAGGTCTCAATGAATACTTTGATGATATGGAAATGAAACTATGAGATGATGCTGTTAAGTACTACTTGGACTAACCTAAACCTCTATCATGCAAGTTGGTTAGACCATCCCACCTCAACCAATTTAGAGATTTGTGACAACTCCAACTAGGTCATACGACATTGGAATGAGGAAAATGAGGCACCATTGTAAAATTATCAGAGTATACTACAACTTGGAAACTTTTATTTTCTAATTCTAAGCCTATCAACAACAATGTTTTAACCCTTAACCATTGTCACCAAACCGACCTCTAAAACTAGTCCTAAATTTGCGAAGGATTGTTCTCAACAACTGTGAGTAAAAAATAGGCATATGAGATACCGTTGGAAACGTATCGAAATTCCCTACATCACATATATGCCTAATTTTTCTTTATATTTATATCATGATATAAATTAATAAGGAAGTCAGAGCCATGAATTTTGGCCATTTAGGAGATGTGTAATTCATGCCCTTCATAGATTGGTCATATGAACTCATAATTAGGCAAATGATAGACCATTGGAAATATTATCCCGACCCCTAAAAGAACCACTAGATTTTCTAAAAAATGAACATATTTCGTTTTTATTTTCTATGAAATATCATGTCCATTTGGGACCCATCCAGTGTCCAATGAAAGGGGCCAACATTTACAATTTTGCAAACTGAGTCCTCAGCTCATGAAATTTGAATTACACAGCCTTGGAATAGGGAGTTATGATATGAGAGGGAGTAATGGGTCAACATGTCAAACATGATGTTGATCCCAAAGCATATTTTTGGGTCAATATTCTTGGAAATGGAGGGGAAATGCCTTCCAATCATGTCAAACAATGGGATTAGTTGCGTGATAGGTGGGAATACTCAGTAAAATTTTTAATTTTTTGAATTAATTGAGGTGAGTGAGGGGAGTCAATTCTACTATAGTATGAGGACCATTTTTCACATTAGGGATAAACCATAGAATGAAAATAGTGCAATATAAGTATAATATTGATGAATGTTATGAAGATGTATAATATGCGATATTAGTCTAGGGAACATTATAACTTTGAAATCCATTTATCTTTATTGTCCCTCTTATTGATAATGGAGGCATTTACCAAACTGAAATATGAACCCTGTAACTTATTTGAACTGAGACCAAGTGACTTGAAACTGATGTATGATACTCTTCTAGTTCCTGAAAAGTCACTATGTGTTTGAATGAATTTGAATTTAACACCCTAATACTCTTTAATGTGAAAGGAAAATAGTAACTATGACTCATACCACTATATTTGATTGAAATCCAATCTTAATGGGTTGCTAAGATCAACCCTCATGCCAACTCAGGAATATATAAAAATGATAAACATTATGTTGAGCCCAAAGAATATTTTTGGGTCAATATTCTTGTCGTTGGAGGGGAAATTCCTTCCAAGGCATGCAAACAATGGGATCGATTGTGTGGCAGGCATGGATACTTAGTAAAATTTATAATTTTTTGAATTAACTAAGGTGGGTGAGGGGTGGTGAATTTGACTATAGTATGAGGACCATTTTTCACATTGTGTTATCATTCATGTCAAATATATAAATCATTTGATGTCATTGATGTCACAAACAAGGGGATACTAAACATTGTCGTTTATGAAGGAAGGAATACTAAGATGACAGGTCCCAGGATGAAACGTGAACCATACACGACTCCGAGGAAGACATAGGAAGCTTCATGCTACAAATAAACCTAGACAGAGCAAGTCGAGAAGGTCCCTGCACATCTATATATCTTTGTGTGTTGATTAAATTTTGATGAGATATATACTAGGGTGCTCGATGACCAAGTTGCTAGGGAATATCTGGCTCGCACTGATAAAATTATGGGGAAGGTTCTGTGAGAAGAGAAAACGCGAAGTTAATGAAGAAAAGGAAAAAGACAATATCCCACATGCACCAAGGAAATTGAATTCGACGGGTTTATAATGAACAAGTGAAAGCTATTATCTTGAATATAAACAAAAGATCCATGGAACTGTGCGAAAGGAGTTAAATTTTAGTGACATAATTTGCATTTGTATGGACAACCAAGATTAAATATTAAATCCAGACCTAACCAGATCCATGACCAGAAAAAATACTGAATTCAGAGTTCGAAACAATAGTGAAAGACTTTTAGAGTCATAAGTATCAGAGGAGGAATGTTGACAGAGTAATCTGCACTCCAATATAAAGGTATCAAATAATATTATGTTCCTGGCATTGATTTACGTGTTGAAAAGAATACCTAGAGTTCCTGTTCATATGTTAATAATGGAAAACCAAGATTATATCTTGGATAGAGGTATATCTAGATCGACGACTAACATTAATCTTCATTAGGAGTTCGAAACAATGGTAAAATACTTTCAGATTTAGGTATTCGTAGTTGAAAGGATACTTCGACAAAGAGAAGTCGTACCAACATATGATATCTATTCAAATGGAAACAATTCGAAGACTCTTCGAAGGACATGTAAGAAACAAGGAAAATTCCAAGTGTCCAATGGCAAGTCAACACAATGATAGAGCATAACAAGAGGAAGGGATGACATCACAGGCTGGGAGGTACCACATCATCCAATACACATGGAAGGAGTCCACATGGAGGACACGTCAGTGCCATGTCAACATCACGTCAGATACACATTTCAAACTTCATACAGTGCCACATAAATACCAAGACAATGCCACGAAAGTAGGCAAGTGTAACCCAATGACTGGACCACATGTCGTAAGAAAAATTTTCCACGTACAAAGGTGACAGGAAGTCTGACGATGAAGGAAACTTCAAATTAATATGAACCATTGATCTATCAGAGAAATAACGAAGATATATGGACCATCCATCATAGTGAAATAGTTAACCCTTTTTTATTTACACTCTGAAGCAAACGTATCGAAGAATATTTCTTTTTCGATACTGCCAATCGACGTTCAAAATATTGGGGAAGTTTTACAACTCTGATTAGAAGGGTATCAAAGAATATTCCTTCCTTCGGAAAAGTGTTATCTCGATAAAAATGAGTAATCTGGACCATTGGTTGGCGTGTGAACAAGATGTGATGACAACCGTAGATTTACGTGGGTCCCATATAGCCATCTTACGAAAGGATTTAGGAACTAAAGTTAACCACATGTGCATGTTGAGGGGAAAACATAATGGGAGACATTTATTTTAGACTAAGAGGACCATTGGATTCGTTGTAGTACTTGTGATCAGAGTAGAGTTGATACTCCGATGATGAAGGACTCCGAGAATCAACAACAATCGTTGATCAACGATCCAATAGTTGAGGTAGTGTTGAGTGTTTCAGACTCCCAGTGGTCCCGATAATCATGATCGCAAATTGACGATGGAGGTTGAATGGAAATATAGATCTGACAGTGGCTGAGTGATGAGGTCCCAAGGGTCCGATAAGCTGGGTGATTTCAATATGATGGATGTTAGATTCGATGGTTGTGATCTATCCAAGAATGATCAGAAGACTACTGTGTGTTGTATTTATACTACATGGATAGAGTGAGATCAACAGGTGAGATCAATCCGAGATCCAAATCAGACGACTGCTGAGCGTTGAAGGGGAATGGAATAAGACTATTAATTCAATGGGAAATGAGAAGATCGACGATCAATATTTGATTCACAGTAAGATCCAACGACTTTTGAGTGATGATACTTGTGCCATGAACGATAAGCAATCCCGTGCGTGAAACAAGGAAGGAATTTGGGACCAGTTGGAAGGATTTTCTTTTAAGCCCGATTTTAATGGAAACCTGGAGCCGAATTGTTAAATACGATTTGGTTGAGAACAAATTCTTGGTGTACGAGCTTGAATATATAATGATTCCCAAACTATGTTGAAAGTGCGTGTGTGATATGTGGAGTGTAAATAAGTGAGGCTCTGAGGTTCATATGGAAGCGATGAAGATGATATGACGTTTGATGACATAGAGGATGAAGCATGACGGAGAGGTATTCTGAAGAAAAATATTAATTACAAATATTTTCAGGGTGGAAGGGTGGAGCAAGGAAGGGGATTGGTGTTTCCTACAGGTTGGTGCCTATGAATAATAGTTATGTGGGTTAGTGCCCATTGGCTGATTTGGTTCTCAACAAGGGGATTGGTGTCCCCTATAGGTTGGTTCCTTCAAATATTATTGCAGATTGGTGTCTGTTGTAAGTTGGTGCTTACAAATTTTATAAATAAATTTTTGTGGTTTTCTCCTAGTTGGGTTTCCATGGTAAATCTCTGTGTATTGTGTATTGTATGATTTAATTTTTCATTATTGACTACTGGAAATAACAAATTCTGATTAGAAGGAAAGTTGTAGTAAAAATTATCATGTAATATTGATTCACCCCCCTCTCAGTATTCCAACAGTCTGATACTCTTCTAGTGCCTAACAAGTCACTATCTGTTTGAATGAATCTTTGAATTTAACCTCTTGATCCTCTTTAATGGGAAATGTCTATAACTATGAGTCTTACCACTATCTTTGATTGAAACCCGATCTTAATGGGTTTCTAATATCAACACTCGTGCCAACTCGAGAAGAAATAAAAATGATAAACATCATGTTGAGCCCAAAGAAGATTTTTGGGTCAACATTCTTGCCATTAGAGGGGAAATTCCTTCCAAGGCATGTCAAACAATATGATTAGTTTTGTGACAAGCATGAATACTTAGTAATTTTTTTTTTTTTTAATTATCTAAGGTAGGTGAGGGGGGTGAATTCAACTATAGTATGAAGACCATTTTCGCATTAGGGATAAATACAAGAATGAAAATGGTGCAATATAAGTATATAAAAGAGTTTGTACTGGTATTCAAAAAATATATAAGAAAAGGAATAATGACTTGGGTTTTGTTGAGAAATGTGGCCCAAGTGATGAGGGTCACTCACCCAGATTATGGCTTAACTGTGAGAATCGGGGATTTGTTAGCCTATGGCTTACCTTTCCAATCACAAAGTCTTCATGTCACCATAATTCATATTATTCATTTAGGATAATAGTCATTTATCATCAATCATGACTAAGTGAGTTAGTTGAGATTTCCTAGCCTTATCATCACTTGATTTTATGATCTAGAGAAAATCTCTCCTTTGAGTTGGGATCACCCATTGTACTATAAATATGTACCATTGGTGTGAATAAATAAGAGTTGGCTAGGTATCATTTTCTGTCATATTTTTTTGTTGTGCATATTTTATCATGGTATCAGAGATCTTATGGTCTTAAGGGATTGATGTCTCCATGGGAGATGAGTCAAGATGATGGTGCTAAGATGCGTATGACTAAATGAATCCTATATTTCTACACGCAAAAAAATTTTGCAAATCTATAATCTTTGATGCGTAATGGAAATAAAGAGAGCCAGAGCCAAGACACTGTATGCACGCATTCAAGTAGACACAATATGCACACATTTGAGTAGACATTGTATGCATGCATTCGAGAAGACACCATATGCACACATTCATACTTTGGTGCGCAATGTATGATAGTGTACGGATGTTTTAGTTTGAACACTCAACGAATGGACAGATAAGGTAATTTTTTTTAGAGAATATTCCATTCTTCTTCTTTGTATCGGTGTGATATAGGAAGTTGTGACTGACAAATTGATTCTGGACGGTCAGAATGGTCTCGTCTTCTTTCATTGTGAGCTAGATCCATTTGCATACCCACTATTGTATTCAACCAAGCACAAGAACACATCGCGGGTTTGGTTTCACGTTAAAATAATTAGGTTTTGAGTCCTCACTTCTATTTGTAAATTATGTTTTCCTTATTAATAAAATTACATGTTTGAGGACACTTCGTCAACATGGTATACGAGACCTACCTGAAATGAAATAACAAGGTCTTTGTCATCAAAGATATCATCACAATTTTGGGTTCTTTTTTAGTAGTATCTGACACCCTCAACTTATTGGAAACTAAATCAAGCATGCACGTTATTCAAACTAGTTCAAGAAAGAAAACTCAAGCGAGTTCAAGCGAGCGTGAAGTGAAAGCAAGCAAGTTCAATTATTTTCAAATGGAGTGAAGTCGATAATTACTAGAGTTACTGAACATTCTAATAATTAGTGTTGAAGACAATATAATCACTTCACAAAGATACTCTTCAATCAATGTGAACTTGTTTGCAAGTGACGCAAACTAAATTTAGAATTCTTCTAGCACAATCCTAACTATTGAATGATGAAATCAAGGATCTCAAAAATCAACAATAAATGAAGTGTTTTGAAGTAGTCCTTATTCAAAACAACCCTCTCTATGATGATGATGATGATGTTTTTGATAAAAAAATTAGTGAAGGAGCAACTTAGAAAGACAAATCTATATGCAGACAAAGATGAAGGTATTCTTGAACCTACATTTCAATAATTTTATTTTGCATTCAGTGAATAAATTTTTTCAATGATGTAGCAACATGGAGTAAAACAAATTTCACAAATGTCAAAGAAAAAGGTTCAACATACTCTTTCCAAGCCCATCATTAGACCTCGGGAAGAAATAATCTACAAGAAGAACAAAACAAGACTTGGAAATGAAAAGGAAGTTACCTTTCATATTCCCGATTATTCCCAACCAATCCAGTTTCAAAGTGTTGGATTTCTTCAAGAAGTTTCAACTACACCTATTCAAGTTCAACATCAACATGCAAAGTGCCAACAATGTCAAAGAGTTGGTCATATGGCGGATCAATGTTTTGATCTCCATCCTTGTCAGCATTGTGGAAAGAATAATCAATCATCTAAAAGATGTTCCAAACATAAGAAACCTGTAAAATTAAAGATTCACTATGGGTGGATCAATCCTTGGAAATGGTCATCAACAACCAAGAAATTGTATCGATCTTACCAAAAAATTCAATATTGAGTAAACACCCATCTTACAACACATAACCTTTTTTTACCTGATATAAGAGTATATAAGTCCAAAGTGGTCCCCTTATGGTGTAACTTTCAATCTTGGCCCTCACGTGATGAGATAACATGTGGTTGTTTCCACATGCCCACTTTGACTTGTACACAAATGGAATAAAAGTGAAACTCTCATGCACCTTAATGGGGGAGTTTATAAATCCAATGAAGATGGTTCATGAAACCACTTCTGGTCTCTCCTTTCAAATAAAAAGGGGGGATTGATGATGGTTATCAGACCAAAATATTCGACAAAAAAAAAAATCAAATTTTTCAGATGGGAAACTACAGTCTGTAGATGGAAGACTTTGGTAGAATTATGGTTCAATGACTTGCAATTGAATCATACAATACATGATACATGATTGGGGTGTTGTTGGACACTTAACAATGTCAAAATTGGTTAGTGGTCATCCAAAACCACGAGATACGTGGCATCAATTAGTTAATGGTCATCCCAAACCACATATTCAAAGAGCACTTCAGTGATACACTAATAGTTGAGTAGTGATACTATATATTCACCAATTAGTAGAAGACATCAGATTCTTCTATCTCAAATACTTGGAAAAATGATCGAATGATCCAGATTTTATGAGCAGAACAAAATGAATACATATTATTAAAATATGCTTAACACAGAATAACAGAGATACAGTAAAACCGATTTTCTATTCAATAAGGAAATAAGACGAAACTGTAAAATGCAACAGAAAATAAGCTTGTTGGAATGGTGGCGGCTTATCTCTGAAGAGATGTGACGACTGCGATCATTCGCAAGAAGATTATTACAATGAGGATCTGAAGGAATTTTTACAATAAATAGGAGTGTCAAAAACCCTATACATCCAAAAACCTAACCCTAGGAGATGAGGGCCAAAAGTCATGTGGGCCCCATTTGGGTAAGTTAGTACATCAACTTCCCGGGGTCGTAGCTTTTGCATACGATATTCGTTTTAGGCGTATGATAGCTCGTAGAAAAGGTATCGTCGAGGAGATTAATTTTGGGGGATGAATTAGAGCCTTCATCTATCATTGAGAATATTGATCCCAAAAAACCTTCATTTAGGCCCTCAAAATGGCCCCGGAAGTTAAAAATTGCTAAAAATAGTAAATTGCCAAAATTGCCAGAAAATGGTTTTGAGCAAGTTGGAAAAGGTGGGTGGCCACCGATATCCACCTGGATCAATCCTTTCTACTTAGGAAGAAATGGTATCCATTGCACTGAGTTCCCCCATCAGATGAGGAAATTTTTGTTGAATTTGGCCCCGGGTGAGACACTTGCCTTGGTGCAGGAGCTGCCCTCTTTGACGACTCGATAAAGCTGGATCCTTTGTTGTCAAGTTCCCTTGACCTGTGTGTCCAAAATATGATCACTCGATTCCTATTGCATGCAGTCAGGGTTGAGATCTGTTGGTGTCAACTTCTCTGCTATCTATGAGGTGTCCAATAATGGTGGGAAATATGGTCGAAGGAGAGCCACATTGAAGACTGGGTATAGGCCAAGGAAAGGGGGAATGTTGAGCTCAAAATCATTGTCACCCACATCCTTGGTGATGGTGAACAACCCATAATAGAGTGGGTGAAGCTTCCGATGGGGCCTTGTAAGGTGTTATTTCTGCAAGTGCAACCAATCTTTGTCTCCCACCTGAAACTTATGTGGCACCCGATGTTGATCATGGCGTTGTTTGTACTTGGAATTAGACTTCTGTAGAATATCCTGAACCTATTGGCGGATGTGCTAGATCCACTCAATGAACCGGGTGGATTTTCTAGCTTCTGGTGGAGCAGGGAACGAGTCAGTCGAGGTGGTCACCAAGGGTATTGCAACATCCATGGGGCCCAATGGTTGGAATCCCATCCCCACCTGAAAGGGGCTGTGTCCAGTTGAGCTATGAAGGGCTTGGTTGTAGCTATGATGGACATAGGGAAGAATATCATCCCATGTGCGGGGGTGTTTTGAATTTTACCCGCGCAGGATATGTACAATCATCTGATTGACGACCTCAGTTTGACCATCTGTCTTGGGGTGGAAGGAAGTGGATTTGTTGAGCTTGGTATCCAGTAGTGACCAAAGGCTCGACCAAAATGTGCTGAGGAAATGACTGTCACAGTCTGAGATAATGGTTTGTGGGATCCAAAAATGTACCCATACTCATTCAAAGAATACCTTGGAAGTGGATTATGTTGTGATGTTCTTCTTGCAGGCGGCTAGAATCACCATCTTGGAAAAGTGATCAACAACCACAAAAACACAATCATTTCCATTCTTGGTGGATGGGAGGCCCGACATGTAGTCCATTGAGATGGATTCCCACAACCTGTTAGGAGTAGGTGGAGGGGTGTACACGCCCTGTTTCTTAGTGGTCGGTTTGGCAATAGTTCAGGTGGGGCAGGATCTGATATACTTGTCGAAATTCTATCAAAGTTTCGGCCAATAGAAATGTTTATGCAATACTTACACTATCTTTTCGATGCCAAAGTGTCCTGCCACTCGACTGTAGTGAGCTTCCCAAATCATCTTCGCGCGATCGCTTGATGGAACACAAAGATGGTCCATATGAAAAAACAACCCATATTGAAGATGGAAATTAGCGACCACTGAGTTGGAGCCCAACATTTGGTAGGTGGTGGAGAAGTCAGGGTCTATCTCATAGAGGTGGGACCATCTGGAGGTCTCGTGGCCACAAGATTCTAGCATTGTGGTGAGTGTCGCGACTGGAGGTCAGCTGAGGCAATCAACAACTTGGTTGGTACTTCTTGTTTTATACTTGATGTTGAGGTGGAACTGTTGTAAGTATGTGGACCACTTTTGATGGCGGTCATTTTGCAATTTTCCTTGGGTCTGCATGAACTATAGTGGCTTGTGATCAATGTGGATGATTGTCTCCTTCCCAAGAATGCAATGTCTCCACTGGTGAAAGGATTGCAAAATGGAGTACATTTCTTGTCGTCTGTAGGGTACTTATGTACAACATCTGATAGTGTCTCACTATGATATGACATGGGTTGGCCGTGTTGAGTGAGAACAATGCCCACAACATATTCTAAAGCATCTGTCTCAATCTCAAAGGGATGTTGTAGGTCCAGTAATGAAAGTACTAGGGATGATCACAAACGCTTCTTCAAGTCATCGAAGGCTTGTTGTTGGGACATTCCCGACACAAATTTTTCCTTACCGCCACCTCTGGTTACTTGGCTGAGGGACCATGCGATATGAGAGAATCCCAACATGAACCTGCGATAGAAATTAGCGAGGCCCAAGAAGCTCTGAAGTTCAACGAATGTGGTTGGGCTGGCCAGTCATGGATGAAATGGATCTTGGCTAGATCCACATGCACACCATGTCAATCAACTATGTAGCCTAAGTAATGGTCCCTGTCCATGCCAAAGGATCATTTTTCCAAGTTTTCATATAGTTTGTGATGCTGCAGGGTGTGCAAAACCTGCTGAATATGCTGCAAGTGTTCCACCCAAGTCTTGTTGTAGATGAGGATGCCATCCAAATACACCACTACAAAAGTATTGGTGAAAGGTTGTAGGATATAATCCATCATCCTCATAAACGTTTTTGGAGTATTTGTCAAACCAAAGGGCATGACCAACCATTCAAAAATACCTTCTTTTGACTTGAAGGCAATCTTCCATACATCTGTCTGTTCTATTGGGACCTGGTGGTAGCCAGAATTTAGAGCAATCTTACTGAAGTATTTGGCCCCTGTGAGATGATCAAGGAGGCCGTCGATTTTGGGGAATCAAGTATTGGTTTCAGACTGTGATTTTATTCAGGGCCCAGTAATCAATGCAGAGTCGCTAGGTCCCGTCTTTCTTCTGCACCAACACAATTGGGCTCCCACAAGGCGATGAGATGGAATGTATGTGCCCCTTGTGGAGAAGTTCTTGGATCTGCCTCTTGATCTCCTCATTTTCTAACCGAGAGCGGCGCTAGTGTGGCCCATTGGGTAGTGGTGCCCCTAGGGTTAGATCGATGGGATGAATTACCTGGAAGTGCAGAGGTACCCCGGTAGGAGAGGAGAATATATCTGAGTATTCTTCCACGACCTTATCCACTTTCTTTTGTTGTGTCGAGAGATCGTTTGCGGAGGCCCTGGATGTGGTTGCGATCTTTCGCTCACTCTGAGAGAGAATCACGAAGAAGACAAATTTCCTGGTATGAGAGATGACGTTCCTGCATTGCTTGGAAGAGATTAAGGAAATGGAACTAGGAGGGACTGCCCTAGGTATCCTGTACAATTTCCTTTTCAAAGTAATAATAACACTATGAGGCCTAGACTCATATACAACATGACGTTTCCATAAATAAGGTTGGCCCAAAAGAACATTACAAACTTCGAGAGGAGAAGCATCACACAATAACTCGTCTTTTAATGGCTTGATGCCATATGACAGTCAACACTATTGGCTGACGCAAAGATCGCTTCCTTGGTGGAGCCATCCAATGGTGTAGGGTTGTGGGTGCGGCGTTGTCGGCAGGGCCAACCGCTTGACGACCTCTGCTGAGATGAGGTTCTTCTGGCTATTGCTATCAATGATGAAATGAAACATGGTGCCTTTTACCCACATCTATGAATGGAAGATGCACTCACCTTCTTCTGGTTCATCTGGTTCACCAGGCTAGATCTTGGTGGTAGCAACGATGGCAGCTTATCTTTGAGAAGAGATGTGACGGTTGCGCTCATTCGCAAGAAGATGATTACCATGAGGCTATGAAGGCATTTTTACAACAAACAGGAATGTCAAAATCCCTAGACATTAAAAAACCTAACCCTAGGAGATGAGGCGCCAAAATTCATCTGGGCCCCGTTTGGGTAAGTTAGTACATCAACTTCTCAGGGTCGTAACTTTTGCATACGATCTCCATTTTAGGCACACGATAGCCTGTAGGAAAGGTATCGTCGAGGAGATTCATTTTGGGGACTCAATTAGAGCCTTTGGCTATCATTGAGAAGATCGATCCAGAAAAACCTTCATTTAGGCCCTCAAAATGACCCCGAAAGTTAAAAATTGCTAAAAATAGTAAATTGCCAAAATTGCCAGAAAATGGTTTTGAGCGAGTTGGAAAAGGTGGGTGGCCACCGATATCCACTTGGATCATTGAATTGTCAAGAAATTAGGGAATTTTGAAACATTTCATCTCTTCACTTCCATATCTTAGCTCTCTTCTAGTTCATTTCAAGCGAACCATTCAACATCCAGATTAATAGTTTTTCAGGCAAAATTTTCATTGAATCTCATATCGGGGATTTCTGAAAAATACATGATATCAAATTTTAAATTAGCTGGTACTTATAGATATATTTGTGATTAAGGGGAGGGGGGTTGTTAGCTTGTGGCTTACCTTACCAATCGTAAAGTCTTCATGTCACCATAATTTATATTATTCATTTAGGATAACAGTCATTTATCCTCAATGATGACTAAGTGAGTTAGTTGAGATTGCCTATCCTTATCATCACTTGATTTTAGTATCTAGAGAAAATATCTCCTTTGAGGTGGCATCACCCATTGTACTATAAATACATACCATTGGTGTGAATACATATGAGTTGGCTAGTTATCCTTTTTTGTCATATTGTTGTTGTTGTGCATATTTTATTAGTCTTAAGGTGAATCTTGGCTCGACACAAAGTTTCATGCATGCCTTCAATTCTCGACATACAAAAAAGAAAGCAGGGATATTTTGCAATTAATGATGCACATAAGAAAGAACTAGCAAGTAAACAATAAATCAACAGAGCAAAGAAATATATTTTTTTTTTTGCAAAAAATGATGAAGTATCTCAAATTTCAAGTGATTGTACTTCATAGGTGAAAGAAGTTGCAAAGAGAAGTTTCAATAACATAGATATGTTATCCATCATACCATCAATTTTTAGCTTCACTAGGCAACATTACACTAACTCTCGTAGAACTTCCCCACCGGCTTTAACTTAATAACAATGGAGCTTAATCCTATTTATGGTGATACCAAGAAACAATGTCCTTTTGGGAAAATCATGTATAAAAGGACTCCTAGGATGACACTCTTTTCAATCATTCATATGGTAACAAGGAAGCTACTTTTATTTCTAAAATCAAATAAAACAAAATGAAGGAGGAGAAAGTATCCTACAACACTAAAATAAGAAAGGCCAAAATCGAGAGGAAAAACAAAAGGCCCTTCACTCAAACTAAAATAAAACAAGTAAAAAGATAAAAAAATGAAACAAAGGAAAACATATTTAAGTAGAAAATCAAATTGTGGTGACATGTGTATAGAAAGATCAAGGTTTTTTCAGGCATAAAAGAACTTTAGGTGGCGACCATTCACCAAAAATTGGAATGGTTCACCATCCAAGGTTTTTAATTTGAAAGTATTGGTCCCTAAAACCTCATAGATCGTGTAAGGAACCAACCATAAGGAATCAATCTTGAAGTGTTTATATGGGGCCTTGTGTGATTTTTCCCACATTAGGACATCATCCCCTACTATGTAATTTACCATCATGGTTATTTTATTGAATGAATGTTTAAAATGTCTTGCTTGTTTTGGAGGTGTTGGAATGCATCTTTTCTAACCTCACTTGGTCAAAATGGGGTTCTACCGGGAAACCATGGATTTTTGGGTTTTCTCCATTGGTTACTGGTCTGTTCTATAGGCACAAAAACGAGCTTACGAAACACGACCTTAGATAATGATACAAACAAATTATGATCATGATATAATTCCCGGTGTTGCATAGGCTAAGGGGGAAGAGTGGTTGGTTGAGTGGGATTGTTGTGGTTCAAAAGTCCTCTAGTTCAATTAGGGTGTATTAACAATGTTGTAAGGGATAAAAATCATCTTCTACCTCAAGAATAATCAACCTCAAGACTAGAATTTGTAAGTGAATAGAAAAAACAAATGGGGTTCCATACACCATAGTGGAATGACTTTGGCTCGTAGTTGTCTTGGGTGTTATCTGATCAGTCCATAAAGAAAATTTTATCTTTGTGTGCCAATCCCACTTGTTGTCTTTGACTGTTCTCTTAAGGATCTGAATCACATTTAAAATTTTTGATTCGGCAAATCCATTACCCTAGGGGAAATAGGTGGAAGATCAGAAAATTTGGATGCCATACGTGACACCAAGGTGAAGCATGGCATTGGACATGAAAGATGATCCATTATCAGTCAATATCTTAGCAAGGGTTCCGAAGTGGGATACAATGTTAAGCTCGATGAATTATACTACCTATTTCTTGTAGCATTTGTAAGGGAAACTTATTTAGCCCACTTCATAAAGTAGTCAGTGATAGTCAAGATAATTATGTGGCCTATTCTAGAAGGTGGTGAGATTGGACCAATAAAGTCCATACCCCATATTATGAAAGGGACCTGTACTTCAATGGAATTAAGTGGTAAGAATATAAATTTTTCTTCCCAATGAAGCGTTGGAAATCTTCACATTTTCAGACCAGTAAATTGGAATCTTGATGGAGGGAAGGCCAATAGTAACCTGCATGTAAAAATAAATTCTATAGTGGTTTTAGTTGAAAAATGACCTCCAAAAACATTAGAATGACATTGTTCAAGTTCCATTTGGGCTTGATCAGGACTAAGACAATGTGACAACACTCCATCAAGGTTCCTCATATAAAGGATTTGATCTTGTATGACATATTGGGCAACTTGTAAGCGAAGCGTTCACTTGGATTTAGTATCCATTCTTGGTGGAAAAACACCATTCATTAGAAAATGTACTATAGGTTCATACCATGGTTGTAAGGCCAACTCAATTTCATTAACCATTTCTTTGTAACCAATCAAGAATTCTACTTGAGTTGGTTCAACTATGAAAGAGGCATGGGATTGAGTTAGAAATTCAACCAACCCCATTCATTGGTTTAATGTCTATGTCATATTCTTGCATGTGCATGATCCATTTAGACTGCTTACTATGCAGTTCGATTTGGTTCAAAGCAGTGACTAAGAGAGATGTAGGAACAAAGACTTGAACTTTGTGGCCTTTGATGTAGTGTCAAAACAACTCCAAGGTTTTATATAAATATTAACTGTGTTTATCAAGTTGAGAATAGTTCAGTTGATGTGTCTTCAAATTATGTCTTACAAAGAAAATCGTTCTAAGGTTTTCTTCATGGTCCTTTTGCAATAAAATTGTAGAAATAGTCTCCTCTAATGAGTTAGTGTATATGAAAAAATATTTAGAGTGATCAGGATTAATAAATAGAGGTGCATAAGTAATGGATATATTAATAGACTCAAAAGCATGACATGCAGGAGGGTCCCATTTGAACCTAATGTTCTTCTTAATTATTCGATTTAGAGGTTTGACAACTTGAGTGAAATCAAGAATGAAGCATCTCAAGAAATTTATATTTCCAAAGAAAGATTACATCTATTTCTTATTGGTAGGTAAGGGTATCCTTTTGATTGCTATCACCCTCTTAGGGTCAACTTTGACACCCTCTTGAGACACAATGTGACCGAATATTTTTCCTTCCATAACACCAAAAATGGTCTTATTAGGGTTTAAGGATATGTCAAACTTATGACACCTGATAATTACTTGTCTAAGGTGATCAAAATGACTACCTCGTTGTTTGGAGAATACCGTAAGGTCATAAAAGTAGGAAAACACAATCTTACCTAGGCACGTTGAAATGTACTTCCAATCTCAATCAAACCAAAATGCATGTTGTGATATGCATGCGTTCCCCAATGAGTAGTAAAGGTGGTTTTGTGACAATTAAAAGGTTTGAGGTGTTATCGCACTAAGTTGCCTTGGGTCTTTTAGCCCTTATTTTTAAGTTTTTTAAGCCTTTAG